>OY986051.1:0-184131 GCA_963920205.1 Stenodema calcarata
ATCGAGAGTTATCGTGTGGAATGACAGATACATAATAATATTATGTATCTGTCATTCCACACGATAACTCTCAAATAGACATATTATGTCTATTTTTTGGATATGTCTATTTTTTGGACCGAGAACAATAGCTTCTTTCCTTCGAAAATTCGCTAAGAAATCCACGAAGAATTACTCACAATCTTGTTTTCTTTGTACCGATGGGTGTGTTCGTGTTGAATAAAGTACAAGGCGGAATAGAAAGAGGAATAACATGTCATAACAAGAATAACATTGTCAACCGAAAGAATAAGGAATTATTAACTTCAACCAAACAGCTGTTACAAAAGGGAAATGTGTCAGCTGCACAATGGTGTTGATTGTCGGTGTCGATTGTCGCCGTTGACTGGAGGATACCCACAGCACTCCCCTCCCAGTGTCAACGATAACGTGCAGGGAATCGCACCCGTCGACCGCTACGCGTCGTTATCGGCGGATGGTAGATTGGTAGATTGGCAAATTGGTAGATTGGCAGATCGGCAGATTGGCGGGCACAGGAGGCAATAGAGGAGCAGCATTCGGATATGGAGTGTGGCCGAGTAGGAATGCTGGCTGCAGTCTGTCAATGGAGATGGGGAGCTCTGGGTGCACGTAGATTGTCCGAGGTATCCGTCTGGGTTGGGTCGCACTGGCCGTCCGAGTTGTCTCCCGTTGTACGAGTTGTCCGAGTTGTCACGCGTTGGCCGTCCGAGTTGTCTCCCGTTGTACGAGTTGTGTCGCGTTGGCCGTCTGTGTTGTCTCACGTTGGCCATCTGAGCTGTCTCGCGTTGTACGAGTTGTCTCGCGTTGGCCGTCTCAGGGCTTTAGTGCGGCATCGTACGAAACACTACTGAGTAGTAGTGACTACTCACCGGAGATTTTATTTAGGGTCACCACAGTACCGATGGTTGTGTTCGTGTTGAATAAAGTACGAGGCGGAATAGAAAGAGGAATAACATGTCGCTCCTTTGCTGCAATAGTGTCATATCTCAAAATTAGATGCTTCAGGGTAATCGAAAAAAACCCATTTCAACGAATTTCACAAAGCCAGATTTTAAAGCTCGGAAATTAGAGCTTTGAAACCTCGCTTCGTGAAATTCGTAGCGGGATATTTCAAAGTTGAAATGGTTTTTTTCTCGATTACCCCCAAAGCATCTAATTTTGAGATATGACACTATTGCAGCAAAGGAGCGATGTAATAACAAGAATAACATTGTGTTAGTCAACCGAAAGAATAAGAAATTATTAACATCAACCAAACAGGTGTTACAAAAGGGAAATGTGTCAGCTGCACAATGGGGTTGATTGTCGCCGTTGACTGGAGGATACCCACACCTTCAATATTAGCAATAGGCAAAATCCGTCTGTTTCGAGTTTGGGCGCACATCAGTTATAACTGATGAGTTATAGGCATCAGTTATAGACATTCCAATGGCGTATTTACTACTATTTATAGTAATAAATACGCCATTGGAATGCCTAGTTAACTTAGGGATGAGGGCAAAGGTGTGCGGAGAACGGCGTGTAGCCTATTGTTAGCAGAATCCATCCTGGATGAAGGTACATACTGTAGCCTTGGGCCCATGGAGTAGTAATTGACGTTGGTACTGTTTGGCACTCCTCTCCTGTACCATTTTCGAATTCACTGCCGAAGATGAGCACTTCAAGTATCTCTTAGCTACCCGTAATGAAGTATGGTACAGTCGGAATAGGTCGTGTCAACAAGTGTTATTTCGCAATGTTTTGGACTCAGAGGTGGCACAAGACGAATAGGGACAACGAGAATTCTAAGACGGTTAGGCGGAGAGGACAGTAGAATACATTTCCGAGTAGCAGTACAAAAGAACGGAAGTTCTACTGTCGCAAATATGTTTGTTTGTTGGCAAAAACAACGTGCCAACACCACGATACTGATGATAATACTTCCATTTCCTGTAATAGTGATTATTCCGTCTCGACCAACTTCCGATAAAAAAACCTACTTACCTCCAGCATTCGAAGGTACGAAAGAAGAATGAAAGCTCAGAGTTAGCGATTGAATCAAAACTAGAATCTCACTCTGGAGCAACAATCTCCTCAATGAGATGTAAATCAAAACCGATGGAAGGCCGTTGTAGTTCAGGTCGGTTGATTGCTCAATCGCCGAGAGGTCAACAACAGGAAATGAAGATGTGCCAAAGGTCCACCCCCGCCTCCAGGGCACCCCCGTCGTTGAGTGGATTTTTTCCGACTTCCAACAGGCCTGGTAGTGTTGAAAGGCATTAGCTAGTTAACACTCTCGAAGAAAACCTTTTCAAAACAAGCGGGGGTGGATACCAGACTGACAAATGTAGATTCCGCAGACCAATTATACCTTGACGATATAATATTTATGTAAATGCACTCGCCGTCGAGTGGCAGCCGCTAAAAGGAATTAACTCTTAATGATTATCCCTTATAAAAAACCAGTCGATTGACGAAGTAATCACAATTGAAATGTTTAAAATATTCATCTTCGATTTTTTTCAAGCGAAATATTAAAAGCGCGTTTCTTCGAGACTACCAATTGGTCAACTCAACGAGATGGAGCCTGTCCCAACTGCTTTTGTTATGCTCCCAAGTGCCTCAAAGGTCGAAGTTATCAGCTCCTACCGGGAATCGAACCCGGCGTGGTGACATCCATTGACAGTGGTAAATGTGAGAAGTTGACGAGACTAACCACAACTCCAACTAGATTTTATTCACAGATTCAAAAATATTTTATCGGCATGAGGGTTTATACATTGGTTAAATTCAAGTGTCTTTAAGATATGTAAGTATGAACAATGTCGGCCTGGCTGCCTTAAATGACACAGTCTTTGGGCAGTGAATTCAGGATGGTCTGAAACGGATTTTGGTATGAAAACGTTTCGGAAATTCGAGTTCTAAAATTTTAGGACCGAGAGCAATAGCTTCCTTTTCTTCGAAAATTCGTTATAATTTTCTCTCAGAATGCCTTTCCAAAATGCTATGACTGCAGTGGGAGTTATTAACGTTTTATGATAGGCTGCTGTCAACCTGTTCCATACTGGATGGAGTGAACCATTTTCTTGAACCTATTGATATTTATTATCAATTATGAATGTCCCTGTTGTCACCTTGATATTAATTTCTCAATGAAAGTTTAAGTGGTTGAGTTGACGACACTTCACTTATTCTAACGATGTAATATGTATAATCGTACCTTGAGTACCAACTACTTTTCCTTCACAATCACTTCAATTACGTGGTTCATTATTTTTCTACCTTGTTTTTTATGATCATGAAATACCGTAAACATTATTGGTTTGAAATGCTCCATAACACCTACTAACTCAATTTTATATTTTAACTAGCTGTGTACCCGCGCTTCGCAACGGTAGAACAGACACCCGTATCCCCCCTCCTCAGTTAGTCAGAAACGTTCCAAATGTTCACACAACACAATTTCTATGTTTCACTCCAATTCGTCAATTAGTTTTTGGATTGGTTCACTCAACATATTCCCGAAGTTTCATTCAGATCGGTCAAGTAGTTTTGAAATCCCGGTAATACCCCCCTCCCCCTCCCCCTACCGTAACTGCCTTTAACCCCCCCCCCATACTATTGACCCACCCTACCTGATTAGAAACATTCCTCAATGTTCACATAACAAATTCCCAAAGTTGCACTCCAACTGGTCAAGTAGTTTTGAATGCCTGTAGACCCCTCTCCCTCTCTCAACCTGCACCCCGCCCCCTCCCACTAACATCCTGATTGAAGTACCACTTGAAAGTACTCGTCGAGCTGAATCCAGAGACTACTTACAATCGGATTTACGTTCAACCGTTCAAAAGCTATCCTCATAGAAGTGATTATAACACGTTTTTTAGTAGTATTTCATTCATAACATTTCAACGGATGGACCGATTTAAACGCGGATTTTTCATAAACCTTTCCAGATAAATTCTGCGTCAAATGGTACCAGCCACAACTTTCTACGTTCAGCCGTTCTCAATTGATGATGAGACAAACAGACATACAGACAGACAGACACGATTTTATTATATAGTATAGATTATCATAGGCTAACATTTCAATATACCAAACTATGCATAAGAATCGTAGAAGTCCGCGTTTGTCTGTTTAGAAGGTTCCCAACTCTCTATGCAGTTCTCAACAGTTTATAAATTCACTATTATTACGCCCCTTAATCTGTGGCCGACGTCAAGAGAATAATGAACTTGATTCAGTTCTGGATTGGATCGGTTTGAATGGCAACGTTCCAGTTTATTTATTCAGTTTTTCATTTTATACTTTTTAATTAAATGCAAATGAGTCATTATTGTTTCCTTTGTTTTTGGCAGTAGGAGTATAGTGAATAGCTACCTTCATTCGAATCAGATAAAACGTGGATAATAACAAAGTTAAACCGCTTATGGTACAATTGGAATTATGATGATGATTTGGGTGATCACACATGAAATCTTTGAGATTTTGGCTGCTGGATTACGAATACTTGCAGTATTCCTTTATTGTGCAATGTCAGCTCACGAGCTTCTAAAAAGTAATACAATTCAACATTGAACATCACCACACTAAACTTGTAAGGAAAACCTTTTGAAATGGAAAGTAATTAAGGGCAAACAAATTGTCAAGGATGTTAGTGAGTATTGATTACGGAGGAGATCGGGCGTAGGTTAGGAGGGTTGCCAGGCGATTCGGCTGCATAAATACGACTCGAAAATATACGATGGTTTCCTTTGGAGTTATTGAACGGGTCTCGACCTCTCTATTTGAAGAAGTAAAATATCATTGAATGAAAAGTCTGCCCTCGTAAAGCGATGGAATCGAGACCATCAATTACATCTATACCGCTCAGTTGTATTTCGAAACCGTCTGATGTCTTTGTTGCATTCTCTTTACCGGGAGAACTCAACAAACCCGCTGATCTTGTGGAACTCAGCTTTTTTTGGAGTTATCCTAATCGTGGTGTATTTAATTTGGGCGTTTCGCGATGCCCTAATAAATCATGTGTCTTTCATGAAAGTAGGTATAACTGAGGAAACTCTGCCAAAACAGATGAAAAGTGAAGCTACCATCCCTTATTCCATCATCATACTATCACGTGACAGTACGTAGCTCACTCCCAACCACCAGATGAAAATGTATACATTATAACTGGAAACACCTTAGCGCAGTTTGGTAATATTGCGTACATGAAGACACGCAACCAATTAATGAGGAGAAGTCCTTGAATCCTATGAAATGTGCAAAATTTGCATTTAATGCAACATCGACGACTTTTGAAAACGAAACAATTTCCCATTTACGTCTAAGCAATAATCATCTTGCATCCCTGGAAGTGCGTCTGAATTCCCTCAACGTTTGAGCCAAAATGTCTTACTGTTCCTACAGCTTCCAACATGGATCAGTGTTTCACAGCTTTACACGTAATAATACGCAAACAGGAACGTTTTCCCTATTACTTCGAATAGCTACAAGACTTGCAATAGCTACAGGTATTGTAAACAGAACACTCAATACAGAAAATGTAGAGCATTGTGGGAGAATTTGCAGCGTTTTTAAAGTTCCGATGTTTTGATGCACGTCAATGACGTCATGGTGAGTTGATAGAGCTGAGCAGGAGAGACCTTGGTCTTCTCTCCACACTAAATTTCCTATTTCATATTACCAATTGGCTTCCACACTGACTGTCATTGCCCTTACACTATGACAATGAAGTCGTTAACCCCCCATGTGAGGGCTCTCATTCATCATTTTGCCACCATCTCAATAAGGGAAGAAACGAGCTCGGTTTATAGACTACTTTCATATTGTCCTGTCCGATACAGCCCCGCTCCCGCACAACCCTTTTTGCTTAGCGGAGATTGATATCAGTAATGAGATTGGTTTTTTCCCCTATGTGTGCTCTCAGGAGGCTCAACGTTGGCTACCGATCTCCGTCCAATACTGCCTTCCATTGCTAGTTTTCTTCGGGGCGATCTCGAGTTTAGATAGTAATGGATTATAGTTTAACACGAGTGTTTTTCTATACGGCTGCTGCCTTGGTGTAACTTAATCAACCGGATCATTACCTGAGCCACACGCAAGGTAAACACGCATTCATCCCTTCCACAAATCTCATCAGGAATCAGTCGTCAATTGGACGATCCCTAACCATCGAAGCACGAACCATTTCATGGATGGGAAGAGAGATACATATTTGATATACATATTTGTTATCAACAACTACATTTCAGGACTAATCAGTTAATTTACTTCCATGACGTGTACATACAGTTTATAGAGATATCGGAAAGCCCAACACTACACTAGGCCTGAGAGTTTTTTCCTATCCAGCCGCACTGTCAAGTTAAGGGAGAACTCAAGGGTTTGTGTAACAACGAAGCGGATGCTCCTGTTTAGATGCATGCTGCTAGGTCACTTTACCACCAGTTTTCATTCTAACACCATACATTGGAAATGGAAGTGTTAAGAAACTTTTGTCAAATATTAAATAAAGTCAGCTGTTTTTCCGTTAGAAGTACTTTGTCTCCTTCATTACATAGTGTACCTAGCTGTTTCCCTCGGGAAAGAAATCGCTCCTGTATGAAGGCGTAGCTGTTTTCTTTCGGGAAGTACTTGCTCCTTCTCATACAGTGGACTACTAATGGACTACTTTGCTCCCGTATTGTGGTGTAGCGGTTTTCTTCATAATATAATAATAATTATAATAATATTATGGTAAATGGTGGCTACAAGAAAATGGAGAGGTACGTGGAACAATAGATTATACCCGAAACATGATAATATCATATTATGGTAATGGAAATTTTGATATAATTTTGATGAATGGGAGAAATTAACAAACGAACTGAAATATGCTAAGAATTAGTTCTCATGCTAAGAATAGAAATATGCTAAGAAAGACAGTTCTCATGAATCGAACTTATAAGAGTTCAGCGTTGTAATCAGTCCAGATACAGTGAGATTCTATTTTCAAGTGACCTCAGTTCGCACGAAAACCTTCTCAATATATTTTCACAGTTGCGATACTGATTTAATACTAAAATGAAACAAATGGATCCAGCTGTCTCGTGCCACTCCGTGCTTCGGATTGCTTTCCCGCTCAGCGCAAGTCATTTTGAAAGGAGGGTACCTACATGATGTAGAACGAACTAATGTAATCTCCTCATCAAAATCCACGGCGTCAGGATGATCGCGGCGCGGCCAACAACCCAGATGACGCGGAGATCAAAGTTGGTCCATGCGCAGCATCTCGAAAAGGGCTCTACCGGCTAGGGCGGTTTCTGATGCGCCTTTTTCTTGAATTTCAATTGTAAAGAGGAATGAGAGGAGGCAAACTGAATGATTCATGGGACGAAATCCTTATCCACTTTCGAGCCGCGTTTCAAGTATTTTACCGGTCGCCTTCTGGCGCGGCAAACGAATCCCGTAGGCGAGGGAGATACTAGAGTCCCTTGTAGATCACGAGAGGGCAGTGAAGAAACGTAGGTCTAGCTACATAATCATATTACTCCATACTGTCACTTACCTTCTTCGAGCTTTAATAATCCCCAGTCCATCCTCCGACTATAAGAACCCTTTCAGGATCACCGCCATTTGCGGTTTCTGATGAATGCCATACAGTATAGCGGTCTTCATTTAGGATAGCGGCATTTGGGCTTATTTGGTAAGTGATTGTGTCTAAGCCCTACTCGGACACCGCTTGCTACGATAATGATGCTACGTTATATTATAACGTACATAACCCTATTAGGCAATCAACAATTACCGGAAATAGGTAATGGTAATTGCCAACTGGAATATAATAGAACATTCATTAACGCTCAGCTTAATCGTACACAGTAGGTCTTATGAAAATAGCTAATTACTATCTATTAAAATGTGATGCTTCGTCTAGGCTACAGGGAGGATTTTGCAATAGGGCATAGGTAGGTAACTAAATTTAGAAAAAAAATATAATAAACTGTGGCCCCTAGATTTCTTGTATCTAGAACGCGGCAGCGTGGATGAGGGACTTAATGAGTGTTGCGAAATGAGCTGGTTTCACTTTAGCGCAAACGCAAACATCAAACGGATTCTGGGGTAACTCATATTTCAGGGGCATCTACCGATCAACCCTCACAAACGAATCCACATTTCTCTTCAAACGCACTACAAAATAAACCAAAATCCGGATGAACAGGACAAGGGACCAAATTGGGTAGAAATTCGAGTAGAAATTTGGTTTTTGGATAATAGGGACACCTCATGGCTTCTTTTGCCTTGGTAGACCTGGGAACAGAAATAAAAAATTCTACAAGTATACAGTAGTATAATAACGTTTGAATATTTCGAATCATCAGGCTTGCTCACGAAGATTCCCGAAACTAAATAATGAAAAATGTCAAGAATGTTTCCCAAATTGATGGCTTTAAATTGAAAGTGAGAATCAATGGTAATTCAAAATATTGTATTGATTTATTTGACTTATGTCATTTAAGAAGAAATTAATTGCCGAATCATCACATAATCCGAGTATCAAATCAAAAGTGCCGTATACAACACGTCGACAATAGCCAAGACAAACCCACACATTTTTTTCCTTCCGCTGCTCTATGGTATAAAATTCCAGGGAGAAGGACTGGGTCGATAAACAGGCAAAAATATGGAAATTATACTGTAAAAACGTAGTTATAGTATTAATGAAAGGTTGTGGATGGCACGCGCTGCCAGGAAAGAAGCCCAATTTGTAAAATTTTGACAACAGGTCGTTAAGATTGGCCAGCGCTGAGCTGATTGCTTCATCTTCCACAGGTGTACGAGAGACCTCTCCGTCTGAAACCAACCTTCAGTACGGACAGATGGCAACCTCAGACCTTGTTCTCAACATGTTCTTAGTCAGAATTATAGATATTTATATTGATAAATCCACAATGTGTTTAAATCTCATCAGGTGCAATTCTCGAAAAAGTGGTGATTATGAGGAGTGAGGCTCGCGAACTACTTAATACCGAATTTATCAACGAGCTAATATCGAAGATCGATTTTATAATTTCATATCGATATTATTAGGATATTGACAACTTTTTCCGTTATTATCGATTCAACGAAAACGAGATTTTCTCATCAGGCTTGCAAGTTTGATTGTTACAAAAACCTAGGAATAAACAGAACAAACTAACTAAGAATTGAGAGAACCAAAACCATGACAATGGGTGTAAGACAAATACTCCAAAATACATGATCATTTAATTATACAATCATTATAAATATATTTTATTGAGAACAAACAATGACCGTAACATACTGGTATAAAATTCCGACCAGCAATAACAATACTTTGAATAGGTACTTTTTGTTGAATCGATAATATCGGAACACATGATCGATATCCTGATAATATACAGCTAATTACCTAGAAATTGGAATACCGATATTAAAATGTCGAATGTCGGACGCAAAATATCGATATTCGATATTATTGATATCGATATCCCATCCCTATCACGAACCCTTTCAACGGATTCGAAATGGAGCCTAATAATATTGGAGCGGGGTATCTTGATTGCTATTATTTGTATAGTAATCGTGCATAAACCAAATACATTGGATTGCGCTGCCATGTTTAAAATTCAAGTGAAAGGTAAAATGAAACAGATGAGGTAGTGAAGATAGTAGTGCTCTATTGTATTAACGAACGGTATAATGTATGGAAAAGATGTAGATGATGGTAAGAGTGAGTTGTGAGGCCAATCAGCATCCAATGGCTCAATGAAAGCATTTCGATTCAGGATAAAGGAAAACGAGTCAGACCGACTTTCAGAGGCTTTGATGAGACTTGATACGACGGGCGATAATAGGGGAAGACGGGGGCGGAAGTTCGTGACTTGGGGCCTCATGGGAACTGAACTCCTGAACTACCTTACCGGCCCCAGACAATCGGGATCGGAGTCAACTTGGATCTATATGCGGGAACTCTTCCTTCAGAGTGGAGTGGTTTCTTCATTCGAAATACCTCTTCAAGATCCGCTTCGCCGGTAATGCGGGCAATTTTCCAATCAGAAAACCTCACCATGACAGGCTGAGGCAGTCCCTTCCGATTGTTGCCTTCTTTTTCCCTCCTGGAAAGGTACAAATGGTCTGGGAAAAACGGGAACTAGAGGGTCCGTTGGTGCGAGGTCCATTTTGAGAAGGAGCTGTCATATTCGAATGTTACAGCTCAGACTGTTCTGCAGATGAGAAAAGAGCTTTGAGACGCTCTAGATTCAGAATTGAGTCGATTTTTGGAATGAGCGGTGGAGCAACAGACCGTGTAACAATTTGTGTAACAGGTATGCATGGGATTCATAAATGAATTTTGTTAGAACGCAAAATAGGAGACACAGATTACCAGTGATATTACACTAACTACGCAATTTAGATGTGTTAAAAACATTTTGTTTTCTTAATTTTATTGCTTGGCTAAGGGCGGAAATTATTCCCCAATATGGGCTACTGCTCGCGGTAAGGGCAGAGTGAGGTCTAAAAAACTCTGCAAATTCTTGACACAACGGTTCATTATCTTCTTTGTACAGATCACCCTTCTGTCTAGATCACTAGGTCTAAATGTCTAGATCCTAAATGTTAGATTAATAATTAATCTAACATTTAGGATCTAGACATCATTATAATTATTGATAATAATTATTATTATTATTAATTATCACTAATTATTAACAATTTTATCAATTACCTAGTGAAAATTATTATAATTTATTGCTAGGTATTAATAATTCGTATTTATTATTAATAATAATTATTATTAATTATGATTAATTAATACGATATAATTCTGGGGTTTTTAATACTACGTCGGTAATAATAATTATTAATTATTATTAGAAAAATTATTTTTCTATAAAAGAAGTACCTACCAACAAACATTCGAAATTACCTTCATTTCCGTAGCACGAAACGCACCTCAGAACAACAAACTCGACATCACTTAAGCCATATGATGTTCCAAAGAGCTTGTTAGTATGAAAATGGACCTGTATTTCAACAGTTTGATACACGATCGTGTTGTGAGGCACAATCTTTGAGCCGTCATTGTGAACGAACGGCTGGTCGTACACAGCTGCGGATGGTCTTAAAAAATTCTACGGAACAAACTCTATCTAAATATGAAATAAAAAACATACCGTTTGATGGGAATTTTTCGAGATATGGAATTTTCAAAATTTCAAAATTCGTTTTGAACCCCTTCCCCTTGACCTAGGGTTATGAAAAGTTTCGAGGACCATTGTGGGGCTGGTCCAAACCCAGAAACCAAATTTCGTAATTTTAACTCAACGCTAACTGGGCAAAGTGTCGCGGACGGCGGACGGCGTACGGCGTACGGCGTACGGCGGACGGACGGATTTTTTTTTATTCGATTTTCTGAATCTACGTATCTTGAAACGTAAACCAACAAATTTTGAGGGGGGGTTAAAATTTTTGTTCTTTGGGCGATTCCAATGGTTCATTATCGAAGATAATAAACCAAAAGAGAAAATTCTTGACACAACGGTTTATTATCTTCCTTGTGCAGATCACCCTTCTGTCTATACCAGACTTTATTGCAAATCGGCACCATACCATATTCTCCCCGTACTCATACCATACCATACGAATTTCTTTCCTATCATACCATACTGTATTATACCAAATCATCCATACAATAATATACCATACTCATACCATGTCATACAAACCGAGGGAATATTGAAATATCATCCATTTCTGACCTATATTTAAAATTTCAAGTATCTAGCTCATCATCAAAATTTAATTTGTTTAAAGAAATAGGTATTATTTAAACAATTTTACAGACAAGAAACCGAGTGAATATTGCATTGTGATCCAGTTCTGACCTATTTTTTAAAATTTCAAGTCAATAGCTCATCGTCAAAATTTAATTTGTATTATTACAAAAAGGTATTATTTAAACTATTTTACAGATGAGAAACCGAGTGAATATTGCAATGTGGTCTATCCCCGACTCACGGTTAAAATTTCTAGACTGTAGCTTACCGGGAAGATGAAAAAAGGTAGTTTTATTCTGGGCGTCTGGGAGTTGGGTCACATAATGGCCGTTTTCGACGCGAAAGTTTAGTGTTTTTCCTAAACCTTTGCGCGGTCACTGTGAACGAACGGCTGGTCGCACAAAAATCCAATTGGTCTTAAAAGATTCGTAATTTTTCAGGTCATTCAAAAGTGAACTAAAAATTACACCGTTTCATGAGAATTTTTAGAGATATGACATTGTCGAAATTTCAAAGTTCGTTTTGAACCCCTTCCCCTTGACCTAGGGTTATGAAAAGTTTCGAGGATCATTGTGGGGCTGGTCCAAACCCAGAAACCAAATTTCGTAATTTTAGCTCAACGCTAACTGGGCAAAGTGGCACGGACGGCGGACGGCGTACGGGGGACGGCGTACGGCGTACGGCGTACGGTGTACGGCGTACGGCGTACGGCGGACGGACGGATTTTTTTTTATTCGATTTTCTGAATCTACGTGTCTTGAAACGTAAACCAACAAATTTTGAGGGGGGGTTAAAATTTTTTTTTCTTTGGGCGATTCCAATAGTTCATTATCGAAGATAATAAACCAATACAGAAGAATACAAGAAATGGAATAAGATACTATTTTCGGTCTTCATAGAATTTACAAGTTAAGTTGAACATAATACTCCTTAAATAATTAAAACGTTAAATAATTTAAAGTTGAAATCATTATTATTAGTTCCTAACGGCTTGGTTTGTAAATCATAGGAGTAAGTGTTAATTAGCAATATCGACCGATCGCGCCAACGCGGTGCGCTACCTCGTGATTACCAGAAAGCTGAGTTGCGAAATAGGTACAGGTAAAAACATTATGTTCTGGGAAAGTGGGCTGGTGGTTTTTTAAATACAACTTAACGTACCTTAAATTAAAGAAGAGTCTAAATGGCAAGAGATATGCAATTTCTGGAAAATGGGTTCTTTATAGGTAATATAAGGGGATTTAGAGGTTAGTAGTATTAAAGAATGCAGTCTTGCAAGCACTACCGTACAATGGGAGGCTATAGATCAAGAATGACTGGGCAAGTGTACCGTACATGATTCGCAATGCTTCAAGTGGTAGGCTAATCTTGAGCTTGGTAAATTCAAAGGACAATTTTCTTAGTTTAGATGCCAGACTTTCCCATTTCAACTGAGCATCTAGAATAATTCTAGATCTAGGAATAATTATTATTCCTAGATACTTTGTAGAGGATTTTCTCACAATATTTGGGCATACTGTACTTCGAAACTCTGGGCATCCTGGCTGATAAAGGCGTAAACCCTCCATTTGTGGGGCATGAGCAACCCTAAGGGAGAAACGGATAAAACATGTTTTAGAAACAATTAGGGTTAGAAGATTCAAGTTTTCCGATTTTTCCCTAGCCTCAACTCACATATCACCAGAGAAAAGAAGGACAGTATCGTCTGCAAACATCACCATATTACCATCAATATCAGGTGCCGAGTCCATCAAGTCATGAACGTATAACAAGAAGTAGCTGCACCAATACAAGTTCCTCGTGGCACACTAAAACCTCCCAAAAAAGCTTGATCGCTCAGAGCCCCATTAAACCGCACAACTTGTCGCCATCGCAAAAGGTAGCTTTCGACCCATTTTGCTTCAGTCCCAGCAATCGCAATGGATTTCAATTGACAGTTCAGGATTTCATGAGATTATCTATACTATTAATCTTTGCATGACATGGCATTTCGATGCTATTAAAATTAACCCAAACACGGTGAAATTGAAGTTGGTATTTGAAGGGAACCTTGATAGCCAGGAGGTGAATAATAAAATTTCGTTTAAATGGGGAAGAGTGTCCTCTCCGGGCGCGCTGAATGTTGAGGACCCAACCATTCAGCTTTTAAAAACTTTTGACTTGCATCCTCAACATGGTATTACACTGCTTCCTTTATTTTATAACTCGGCCTGAGAATTCAATGAAAAGCCACTTTGAGTGATGTACCTACTGCTCAATCTCGATTCATGGTTTTACCCCCGTAACGGAGAAATAACTTCAATTTTATTCTATTATAGCACATAGGATCTAGTGAATTAAAGTGCCTTCGTAGACTTTCACGAACTGTAATAATTATTATTGCATGAGTGCTAAGGTTCTCTGTAGATTTTTACATGACCACGAACAGCGAATTATTGAAGTCAATACTGGTATCAAACTAACTTTGCGCATTCAGTTTCTCCGTTAGGGTGGCTCAATCATGAGTTACTATACATATTATGTTACATTATGACTGCAATACCTCCGATTATAAGCGCTTATATATAAATATCTTATTCGCGGATTCTACTTGGTACTCTAACTCATTTGTAATCTTTCAATAACATCAAAGCTAAAAGGTATCGTTACGATTTGGCATTGGTAAAATAAAAAGTCTCTCCGTTTACTTACTCACTACAGAGTATAATTCTTTAATGATCATCCGTCAAGGAAGTTGCAGAAATATCGCTCAAGGGCCTTCAGCGATTAAACTTATTATAGTAGTAGTACTTTCATCAATCTCCTCCCGGCTCCTAAATGTGTTTTGAAAGGCTTAAAGGAAAAAAAACCGTATGTTAGTGAGTCGAGAGACTGGTGCGCGACCTTAAAGTGTCGAGAAGAACGATAAGGTGGAGTCCCCCTAGGGGTCCACATCGTCAACGAACCCCTGAGGGCCCTACGGTTGATGACCACTGTAGACTATACTTTTTAATGTATACATTTCAAATCAGAAAAAAAGATACAAAAGTATCTTATTAAAAAATGTAATAAGAAATAAAACAGTTCGTCAGGAGTCTTGAATGTCTTGAAACTCGGGGATGGAAGCTGATGGCTCAAATCCTAAAAGAGCCAGAGGGTCCGTTGGGAGTAGTAAATATAGCAGGTCAGGAAGAGCTGGGCTGACTGGGGATTTGGCGGTAGCAGACCTTACCTTCTTTAACTCTTTAACCGTGATTTCAATTACTCAGCCCAACCTCGGGTCTAATTGACTTATATCACAAATGTTGTGCCCCATAGGCAGTTTCGATTCGGTTCGGAAAGTGTTATATTTACGTTGGTGTGTGTCTGATATGGAATAAGCACGATTTCGCCTACCTGAACTAAGCTGACTCTTCACAAGTGGCAAGGAATGAGTTCTCGGGAGTTGCACCCCTGGGCGTAAAGGCTACCGCATGCCGCCAACAGTTCAATTTTCTCTCTACCGTTCCTGAGACTCCTTTATACCAAATAACCAAAAGATTGAGGATCATCCACTTAGTGAGAGTAATTACAGGCTAAACATTTATTTAAGATATTATCATTATTGAAGTACGAGGTACGTGGTACGTGGTGTGGGTTTGGGAGGGGGCGCAAAGACATAAAATGTCCCTCGTGGTTGCGTACTTGTACGAAAGCTGTTTTCATTTGTTTTTCTAAAAGGTAACTGGGTGATTTGATATTTACAGTTTTTTTTTCAATATTTTATCAGAGTACTCTTTGAGACGAGTATTATAGATTGCTGGCCGCTTTTCGATACTCGAAACGGACTTGTCGACATCCATTGTCACAGATAACTGAACAAGAACTGCACGGACTCAGGTCTTCTTCCAGTGAAAACCAAAGATCACTAGCAATACGAGTTCAAAGTAGTCGTATGGCGTCAACTAAACAGTTGCGCGTGCGCAGGGGCAGGTAGAAATCAACGTGACTTATTCCTCCCGGCAATTGTTTACTCACCCGTCGAATAAGTCCCGACGCAATTTTTTAGCTGCCGTGATTAAAAAGGTTGCCC
Source organism: Stenodema calcarata (assembly GCA_963920205.1). Taxonomy (NCBI): domain Eukaryota; kingdom Metazoa; phylum Arthropoda; class Insecta; order Hemiptera; family Miridae; genus Stenodema; species Stenodema calcarata. Next base: position 15,838 of record OY986051.1, read on the forward strand.
GTGCGCGAGGCTGCATTCAAGGTTATGTGATTATTTCAACTTCCTCAAGGCGACTAAATAGTTGCCCAGAGAAAATTGCCAGTGCGCGGGGGCCCTAAATGTTGAGGGAAAACTCGGCTCTGCGGGCCTCGCCGAGAGGTTTGCGCCCCGGGCCACCCCTTACTCCACCCGGGACCACTTCCATGGACCACCCCTGACTCCACGCTGGACCGCCACCATGGACCACCCCCGATTCCCCTCGGGACCACCCCTGACTCCTCCCTACCCACCCTAGGACCACTTCCATGGACCACCCCCAGGACCGCCACCATGGACTGCCTCTGACAACCCCGTGGACCGCCCCCATGGCCCACCCCTGACCCACCCCTGAACACCCCCCACACTTCTTTCGTTTCGAGCCTAAAGCCGCGTCCACACTTTCTAAGTGAAAACTCTCCTTTTGTTCACTGCACAACATTCCCGCAACCCCATTTTGGTTTACTATCTTCGATAATAAGGGGGGGGAAAAAAACTCAGCAAATTCTTGACATTTTATTATCTTCTTCATCTTTATATCCTGTTTATTATCTTCTTTGTACAGATCACCCTTCTGTCTAGCTCACTGAATGATAGATTAATTATTACCATGAATTATCAAGCATCATTCATAATTATTATCAAGTATGTAGTATAAATTAATAATAATTATTTTTAGTTATTAATCATTTTTGTAAATTATTATTATTAATTAACTCACAATTTGAAAACCAACTGCTGTTCGAATCAGCTGAACCAGTATGAAAATTGACAAATTGGCCAATTCATTGATCAATTATTATTAATCAATGACAATTCATATTAGTAATTGATCTATCATTCAGTGATCTAGACAGAAGGGAGATCTGTACAAAGAAGACCATAAACCGTTGTGTCAAGAATTCGCAGAGTTTTTTTCTTTGGGCGATTCCAATGGTTCATTATCGAAGATAATAAACCAAAAAGTCACATCACCTTTTGCCATCTTCACACAGATTTATCGTCTTGAAACTGAAATTAGTAGAAATGACTGAAATTATTTCATACCTAGCAACTAGCGACCCCAACCGAGAGGAGGTCGTTACTGCACTAGGATTTCAGTGTCCGCCACTGATGAGACGAGTAAAAAAATAAATATGCATTTGCTGCAATACAGTATTCTTTGTGAAATCGATGTATTGAGTTTTTTTTAACCAATAGCCAATTATGGAAACGAAGTTGTAGAAATTGTTGATGAACAGCAGTAGGTATTCTAGGTAGTACTTAATAAGGTGCTGCTCATTTTGCTCGTTTCCGCATGTTAAGGTGGTGATCATGAACCGACGAATTCAAATATTTCTTTTGGCCCGTACCTTTTTTTTCAATAATTTTCTGAAGAAGTTGGCAACCCTACCCATAAACCTCCAAATACCCGCCGACCAAATAAGCCAAGGAGGAATGGATAAGACGCTAACCAGTTTTGAACTATTATTTAGAAAAGAGCCTCCGAAATCTCCAAGCCGTATGAGAGTCATGTCAAAATTCAGGAGAGCTGGTGGCATCACAAGATGATTTCAAAACTTGATCCACGGTTTTGTCTGCTAATCGGAGTTATCCTTCATATATCAAATGTAGTCAAATTTACTGCTTTTACTAAGGTAAATTTTACTAAGGTAAATTTACTAAGGTAAAACTAAGGTACCTACACTAAATATACCTTTCTGTCATTAGTTGATTGAGCTACAAAAGTTACGTGTCCGAGACTCGATGACTCCATAATTCTGTTATGAGCGTTGTTGATGAAGAAATAAAGACATACGACGGATTTACTGAGAGTAATTATCCGCATACAAACTAATCTACACAGCCCACCATCGGGCAATGCCCGGTTAACCTGCCGGTAGATAAATAAGAAGCAGATGCTGGAGTTGGTAGCGAAACCCGGCAATCATCCTCTTTGATAAACCTATCAAAGCTCCATAAATTATTATTCCGGATCCATCGTAATTGCCAAGGACGGTCCTAACAGAATCAACAACTCTTTCCCCCTTATATTGATGAGCTGCCACTAGAATTTTTAAAAGGCCCTCCGCTAAATACCCCGTTTTCTTTCCATTACGGACAGCATTTCATCTATCGTTTCATCAACATCGAAAAAGTCCTTGGGCCAAAATAATTTTTAATTCATAATACTTATATTTCATCTTCCTTGCGGCCTAATGTGTATAGGTCCCATCAATCAATGGGCTCTCTTAAGCCAGGGAGCCGCCGCGCCCTCGGAGCGGTTTTTCAGGCAATAAATAGGCAACGAACGACTCAACTATACTTGCGACATTTCTCATTTTCTTTATCAAATTTCTCACTCAAACCTGGCCAACCGATACTACCAACCACTTCTTAACACTTACATTTCTGGATACGGGATTGAAATTGATTATCCCTACGTTTGACTGTGCTTAAGCATATACAGGTAATGTCAGGAAAAAATTAAAACCCGCAATAAATTAAAATACTATGTTTACAAGAGAGACGACCTGCATCATGCAAATCAGATCCTTTACGTCACGGTTGAAGCCTGATAGGAATTAAGTGAAAATTACAATCACCTCACAACTGCCCCTCAAGTAGTTGAAGACTCAGACGGTGTCAGTACTCTGAGGGTGTCTTACAGGTTTTTGAACAGGAGACGTAATTTGGACCATAGTTGTATCTCCATGTACTACATTTGATAGCCGTGCATTGCGTAGGGGGTTACTAGGGCAAAATTAAATGATGATTTTCCATTCATTTTATGTTGCTGCATTGTCTTTTGAAAACTTGATCTTCTTCAGAATATTTTAGGCAAACGCAATAAACTTGATGACTGAATATTATGATTATGACACTTTCCCTGTAAATTTTGAGATAGCATCTAACGGTGAACTTTCGAAATACTACTACGACTTCCTGTTAGCTGAGATAAGAGCTGTTAAGATGCCGCCAACCAGATCATTTAAATAGTTTTAATACATAATAATACTAAGACCCAATTTAAATTGTTATTTACATACCGGGACGCAAAACGGCAAAACGTTCCTACCAAATGTTCTAAAAACGTGTGTAGTGTGACTACATAATTTATTATGTTCCAATCATATTTACCGAGCTCCATGGCAAACTTGGAAATAAATTCATTCTTTGCTTGTACTTGGAAGAGTATTGTACTACTAATTAATTAGCTACTTTTAAGTAACATTTCATGGTGTCAGGTGTAAATTTTTCAAATTATTGATTGAAATGGCACCTAAGAAGAGACAGAGCAGCAAATTTGAGGAACCAGATACGGAAGCTCGAGGTATGTCTCAATTTCAAATCGCACCTCCAGAACATTTTGATTTTAGTAATCCTAATAGTTGGGAACGATGGGTTAAGAAATTTGAACGATTTAGAGAGGCTTCGGAATTATATAGGAAACCCTCCGTTCAACAAGTTAGCATGTTGATTTATGCTCTGGGAGAAGAAGGGGAAGAGTTGTTTGAGACGTTTGATCTTAGTGAGGAAGAACGGCAAAGCTATGACGCCGTTAAAGCAAGTTTTGGGAAATACCTTGGCCAAAAGAAAAATATAGTCTATGAAAGAGCTAAGTTTTTGAAACGCCGTCAACAATTGGGAGAGCCAGTGGATTGCTTGATTAACGATTTGTGAAAGTTAGCAGGAACATGTGAATTTCTAAATCTTAAAGCAACTTTGATTAGAGATTTAATAGTTATAGGTGTGAACGATTCAAAGCTTTCAGAAAAACTTCAGTTAGACGAACGTCTCACTCTCGACAAAGCTATTCTTATGGCCCGCCAGTCAGAATCCGTAAAAAACCAACAGAAAGAGATTCGGGGTGAAAGCTCTGACGTAGGCATGGTAGCTGGAAGGTCAAAACCATCCGCTCAGTTTCCGCCGTCGTCGTCAAAATGTTCGCGTTGTGGTTTATTCATTAATCACGGAACAAGACCATGCCCTGCTGTTAAGGGTACGTGTCACATATGTGGCTTACAGGGACATTTCAGCCGTTGTTGTAAGCGAAGCGGAAGCTTCAAGAAAGAAGTAAAAGAAGTCGAATGTGAAGAAGAAATTGAAAATTTAGGGGAATTAACGATATCAGAGTTGAATGAAGACATGAATTCGATGAGATATGTTACATTTCATGTAAACAAACATGACGTAACATTTAAGATTGATACTGGCGCTGATGTTACAGTTATTGGTTTAGCAGCTTGTAAAAGATTAGGTTTAGAACTGAAGCCTTTTACACGAACACTCCAAGGTCCCAATCGTGTCAAGCTCGAAGTTTTGGGCAGAGTCAATTTGACACTGACTCATAAGTCAAAGAGCATCAATGAACCAACCTATGTGCTCCAGAAACAAAAAAACGCCACTGCTAAGCTACTCAGCGTCTATTGAACTCGGCCTAGTCAAGTTTGAAGTTGACTACATTGATTTCCATTTTGTGGAACAAAGGTATCCCGAGGTTTTTCAAGACATGGGTAAACTACAACACCCATATAAGATAGTTTTGGAGGATGGTGCTGATCCATATGCAGTTGTTAGTCCTCGGAGCCTTACCGCTATTAGCCTTACCGCTATTAGATGCAGTCAAAGCAGAACTTGATCGTATGACGAATGAGGGAATCATCAAACCCGTTTGGGAACCCACAGATTGGTGCGCCCCTATTGTTGTCGTACCCAGAAAAGATGGTAGAGTCCGTTTGTGTGTAGACTACACAAAATTGAAAAAGTTCGTGAAGAGAGAGCGGCTACAATTGCCGACTGTTGAGGAATGTTTAGCCAGGTTGGATGGGGCCAAGATTTTCACCAAACTAGATGCTGCCAATGGGTTTTGGCAGGTTCCGTTGACTGACGACTCCCAGAAATTCACGACGTTCATGACGTTCACGACGTTCGGTAGGTTCCAATTTATGAGACTACCATTTGGGATTAGCTCAGGACCTGAGGTGTTTCAGAAAAGAGTGTCTCAGATTTTAGATGGACTACCAGGGATAATAAATTTAGCCGATGATATATTGATTGTAGGGAAGACAGTTGAAGAACACGACAACAACGTGAAGATTACTTTAGAACGGTGAAACAGCAAGGAGTGACTTTGAATAAGAACAAATGCGAGTTTGGAATCAAAACTGTGAAATCTTTGGGATACGTGATAAGTGAAGCTGGAATCAGTCCAGATCCTGATAAAATCAGGGCAATAGTTAACATTAGAGAGCCAAGAAATGTGTCCGACCTTCGATCGTTTTTGGGAATGGTTAATTATCAAATTAAATTTGTTCCTCACTTAGAGCAACTCGCTAATCCTTTGAGGCAGCTACAAAAGAAAGGGAGCCCTTGGGTTTGGGAGGAACGACAAGCAAAAGCTTTTGAAGCTATAAAACAAGCTATTTCAAAAGCACCTGCTCTAGCTATGTTTAAAAGAGGAGCGCAAACGAGAGTAACTGCCGATGCTTGTAGTTTTGGTCTGGGTGGTCTGTTAGAACAGTTACAAGATGGTCTATGGCGGCCAGTTCTCTACTCATCAAAGAGTTTTTCTCTTACAGAAGCTAGATATGCCATGATTGAGAAAGAAGCATTAGCGTTGACGTGGATTTGCGAACGATTCAAGCAGTTTTTGATGGGTAACCATTTCTTGATTTATACTGATCATAAACCGTTAGTAAAGATTTTTGGTGAGAAACCACTGGATGATCTGTCAGCTCGCTTACAGCGCTTCCGTTTGCGGTTACAGACATTCGATTTTGAAGTTGTTTACTTGCCAGGAAAGGAGAACGTTGTAGCAGATATTCTCTCGAGAAACCCACAGGAAAATGCTGAGCCTTCACTACAAGACTATGACATCGAAGAGGACAATTTGTTTATGGGTAGCTTGATTCAAGCTCTCCCATGCTCGGATTTGCGACTAAAGGAAATCCGAAGGGCTCAAGAGTTGGACTTAGAATGCCAGACGTTGAGAAAATGTATTTTAGATGGCAAATGGGAGCAAATGTCCTTATTTAAAAAGCATAAGGACGAACTAGCTGTGGAAAATGGAATCATAATGAGAGGCCGACGACTGTTCATCCCCAAGGCACTGAGAACAGATATTTTGAATAAAATTCATGAAGGACACATGGGTATAGTGAAATGCCGTAGACGATCCAAAGAGTCCGTGTGGTGGCCAGGCTGTTCAAGAGACATTGAAACATTGGTTACAAATTGTGTTACCTGTCGTCAACATAGAATAAACAGATCAGAGCCACTTATCACTACGGGTTTGCCGGAAAATCCTTGGGAACTTCTCGGAATTGATCTATTCAAGTTTGCGAATAGGTGGTATATGGTTATTGAAGACTACTATTCCAGATTCATCGAAGTAATCACACGCTTGAAAAACATATTTGCAAGACATGGAGTGCCATTAGAAGTCAGAACTGATGGTGGAGCTCAGTTTACATCTAGCGAGTTTAAGCAGTTTGCACAACAATTTGGATTTACAGTAGCTGTTAGTAGCCCATATTTTGCTCAGTCTAATGGGGGAGCCGAGAGGGCGGTACAAACAGCGAAGAGAATTTTGTCAATGAATGAAGATACAAACCTTGGACTCCTTGCCTACAGAACCAGCCCGTTGGAGTCAGGACTGTCACCCGCAGAGCTTTTGTATGGGAGGAAAATTCGTTCAACATTGCCATCAGCTCAAGATTTCAAAAACACCATATCTGAGAAGAGAATAAGGTTCGCTCAGAAAGACGCTCAAATAAAATTCAGGAACATGAGGAATTTTGAGGGCAGAAGAGGAGCTCGAGAACTTACACCACTAAAGAGAGGAGACATTGTGTGGATATCGGATCTCAAACAAAAGAACTATTACATCCAAACTTAAGGCGTTTCCAAGATCCTACACGGTCCAACTGGAAAATGAAGGAGAGGTGAGAAGAAATAGGAAGTTCTTGGTGGAGTTACCTCGGGAAAATTGAACTTTTTCATTATTCGAAAAAAAGAAAGATGTGATGTGACTACATAATTTATTATGTTCCAATCATATTTACCGAGCTCCATGGCAAACTTGGAAATAAATTCATTCTTTGCTTGTACTTGGAAGAGTATTGTACTACTAATTTATTAGCTACTTTTAAGTAACATTTCACTTCAAACCTCATAAACTTACACATAAAAGCATCCTCCCTCATTATTACGCCCAGTTGCTGAATCAGTCGAGTGCGAGTGTTGATCGTTCTCGCACGGAAGAAACGTTGAACCGCTTGAACTCGAGGAGCGTAACGTTAGGTGGAGCGTTATGGGGGTAGCGTTAGGGGGAGCGTAATAAGACTAGGCGTTATAGAAACAACGGCCAACCTTCGGCTACCCTCGTGAGTTGTTTCCAGTTATGTAGTTGTTTAGTTGGTCCCGTCTACCTGCCCTGCCCCTGACGCTACGCTCCTGGCTTGGAAGGTGTCATCTTGACCAACTTAACTTTATTATTTTTGCATAGTGTGCGTGACGAGTACTTTTCAAAATTGTTGGTAATGTCATTGTCATTAGCGAAGCCCTACACAGGTAATCGTATTCAAAGCCACAATTATTCAACAAGAAACTTTAGGGGTCTTCATGGTCCGCCAAATTCGACGTTGAATCGTCGAATCTTCGAAACTCGAGTTTCGAAAGTAGCCAATGCGCTTGCGCCCCGTCTAATTCGACGATTCGATTTACGACGGCTAAAAGGGTCGAAACTCAAACATTAGATTAGGCCTTCGAAAATTCTTGTCAGTAATTCGATGGTTTCCAATTTGTTTGGAACAGTTTTGGTTTATTATCTTCGATAATGAACCATTGGAATCGCCCAAAGAAAAAAAAATTTTAACCCCCCCTCAAAATTTGTTGGTTTACGTTTCAAGATACGTAGATTCAGAAAATCGAATAAAAAAAACTCTGCAAATTCTTGACACAACGGTTCATTATCTTCTTTGTACAGATCACCCTTCTGTCTAGATCACTAGGTCTGAATGTCTATATCCTAAATGTTAGATTAATTATTATTATCAATTATCACTAATTATTAACAATTTTATCAAGTACCTAGTGAAAATTATTATAATTTATTGTTAGGTATTAATAATTCGTATTAATTATTAATAATAATTATTATTAATTATGATCAATTAATACGATATAATTCTGGGGTTTTTAATACTACGTCGGTAATAATTTTTCTATAAAAGAAGTACCTACCAACAAACATTCGAAATTACCTTCATTTCAGTAGCACGAAACGCACCTCAGAACAACAAACTCGACATCACTTAAGCCATATGATGTTCCAAAGAGCTTGTTAGTATGAAAATGGACCTGTCTTTCAACAGTTTGAGTCACGATCGTGTTGTGAGGCACAATCTTTGAGCCGTCATTGTGAACGAACGGCTGGTCGTACAAAGCTGCGGATGGTCTTAAAAAATTCTACGGAACAAACTCTATCTAAACATGAAATAAAAAACATACCGTTCTATATGAATTTTTCGAGATATGAGATTTTCAAATTTTCAAAATTTGTTTTGAACCCCTTCCCCTTGACCTAGGGTTCTGAAAAGTTTCGAGGATCATTGTGGGGCTGGTCCAAACCCAGAAACCAAATTTCGTAATTTTAACTCAACGCTAACTGGGCAAAGTGGCGCGGACGGCGTACGGCGGACGGCGGACGGCGTACGGCGGACGGACGGATTTTTTTTATTCGATTTTCTGAATCTACGTACCTATCTTGAAACGTAAACCAACAAATTTAGAGGGGGGGTTAAAAAAATTTTTTCTTTGGGCGATTCCAATGGTTCATTATCGAAGATAATAAACCAAAAACTCTGCAAATTCTTGACACAACGGTTCATTATCTTCTTTGTACAGATCACCCTTCTGTCTAGATCACTAGGTCTAAATGTCTAGATCCTAAATGTTAGATTAATTATTATTATCAATTATCCCTAATTATTAACAATTTTATCAAGTACCTAGTGAGAATTATTATAATTTATTGTTAGGTATTAATAATTCGTATTTATTATTAATAATAATAATAATTAATTATGATTAATTAATACGATATAATTCTGGGGTTTTTAATACTACGTCGGTAATAATTTTTCTATAAAAGAAGTACATACCTACCAACAAACATTCGAAATTACCTTCATTTCCGTAGCACGAAACGCACATCAGAACAACAAACTCGACATCACTTAAGCCATATGATGTTCCAAAGAGCTTGTTAGTATGAAAATGGACCTGTATTTCAACAGTTTGATTCACGATCGGGTTGTGAGGCACAACCTTTGAGCCTTCATTGTGAACGAACGGCTGGTTGTACAAAGCTGCGGATGGTCTTAAAGAATTCTACGCAACAAACTCTATCTAAATATGAAATAAAAAACATACCGTTCTATATGAATTTTTCGAGATATGAGATTTTCAAATTTTCAAAATTCGTTTTGAACCCCTTCCCCTTGACCTAGGGTTATGAAAAGTTTCGAGGACCATTGTGGGGTTGGTCTAAACCCATAAAAAAAATTTCGTAATTTTAACTCAACGCTAACTGGGAAAAGTGGCGCGGACGGCGTACGGCGGACGGCGGACGGCGTACGGCGTACGGCGTACGGCGGACGGACGGATTTTATTTTATTCGATTTTCTGAATCTACGTATCTTGAAACGTAAACCAACAAATTTTGAGGGGGGGTTAAAAAAAATTTTTCTTTGGGCGATTCCAATGGTTCATTATCGAAGATAATAAACCAAAATCCGTCCGTCCGCCGTACGCCGTCCGCGCCACTTTGCCCAGTTAACGTTGAGCTAAAATTACGAAATTTGGTTTCTGGGTTTGGACCAGCCCCACAATGATCCTCGAAACTTTTCATAACCCTAGGTCAAGGGGAAGGGGTTAAAAACGAATTTTGAAATTTTGAAAATTTCATATCTCGAAAAATTCATATAGAACGGTATGTTTTTTATTTCATATTTAGATAGAGTTTGTTCCGTAGAATTTTTTAAGACCATCCGCAGCTCTGTACGACCAGCCGTTCGTTCACAATGACGGCTCAAAGATTGTGCTTCACAACCCGATCGTGAATCAAACTGTTGAAATACAGGTCCATTTTCATACTAACAAGCTCTTTGGAACATCATAACATCATAATGTCGAATTTGTTGTTCTGAGGTGCGTTTCGTGCTACGGAAATGAAGGTAATTCCGAATGTTTGTTGGTAGGTAGAAACATTATTACCGACGTAGTATTAAAACCCCCAGAATTATATCGTATTAATTAATCATAATTAGTCATAATTATCATTAATAATAAAGACGAATTATTAATACCTAACATTAAATTATAATAATTTTCACTAGGTACTTGTTAATAATTAGTGATAATTGATAATAATAATTAATCTAACATTCAGGATCTAGACATTTAGACCTAGTGATCTAGACAGAAGGGTGATCTGTACAAAGAAGATAATGAACCGTTGTGTAAGAATTTGCAGAGTTTTTTGGTTTATTATCTTCGATAATGAACCATTGGAATCGCCCAAAGAAAAAATTTTTTTAACCCCCCCTCAAAATTTGTTGGTTTACGTTTCAAGATACGTAGATTCAGAAAATCGAATAAAAAAAAACTCTGCAAATTCTTGACACAACGGTTCATTATCTTCTTTGTACAGATCATCCTTCTGTCTAGATCACTAGGTCTAAATGTCTAGATCCTAAATGTTAGATTAATTATTATTATCAATTATCACTAATTATTAACAATTTTATCAAGTACCTACCTAGTGAAAATTATTATAATTTATTGTTAGGTATTAATAATTTGTATTTATTATTAATAATTATTATTATTAATTATGATTAATTAATACGATATAATTCTGGGGTTTTTAATAATACGTCGGTAATCATTTTTCTATAAAAGAAGTACCTACCAACAAACATTCGAAATTACCTTCATTTCCGTAGCACGAAACGCACCTCAGAACAACAAACTCGACATCACTTAAGCCATATGATGTTCCAAAGAGCTTTTAGTATGAAAATGGACCTGTATTTCAACAGTTTGATTCACGATCCTGTAGTGAGGCACAATCTTTGAGCCGTCATTGTGATCGAACGGCTGGTCCTACAAAGCTGCGGATGGTCTCAAAAAATTCTACGGAACAAACTCTATCTAAATACGAAATAAAAAACATACCGTTCAATATGAATTTTTCGAGGTATGAGATTTTGAAATTTTCAATATTCGTTTTGAACCCCTTCCCCTTGACCTAGGGTTATGAAAAGTTTCGAGGACCATTGTGGGGTTGGTCGAAACCCATAAAAAAAATTTCGTAATTTTAACTCAACGCTAACTGGGCAAAGTGCCGCGGATGGCGTACGGCGGACGGCGGACGGCGTACGGCGTACGGCGGACGGCGGACGGCGTACGGCGTACGGCGGACGGACGGATTTTTTTTTTATTCGATTTTCTGAATCTACGTATCTTGAAACGTAAACCAACAAATTTTGAGGGGGGGTTATAAAAATTTTTTCTTTGGGCGATTCCAATGGTTCATTATCGAAGATAATAAACCAAAAATCCGTCCGTCCGCCGTACGCCGTACGCCGTCCGCCGTCCGCGCCACTTTGCCCAGTTAGCGTTGAGTTAAAATTACGAAATTTTTTTTATGGGTTTCGACCAACCCCACAATGGTCCTCGAAACTTTTCATAACCCTAGGTCAAGGGGAAGGGGTTCAAAACGAATTTTGAAATTTTGAAAATTTCATATCTCGAAAAATTCATATAGAACGGTATGTTTTTTATTTCATATTTAGATAGAGTTTGTTCCGTAGAATTTTTTAAGACCATCCGCAGCTTTGTACGACCAGCCGTTCGTTCACAATGACGGCTCAAAGATTGTGCCTCACTACAGGATCGTGAACCAAACTGTTGAAATACAGGTCCATTTTCATACTAACAAGCTCTTTGGAACATCATATGGCTTAAGTGATGTCGAGTTTGTTGTTCTGAGGTGCGTTTCGTGCTACGGAAATGAAGGTAATTTCGAAAGTTTGTTGGTAGGTACTTCTTTTATAGAAAAATTATTACCGACGTAGTATTAAAAACCCCAGAATTAATAAATACAAATTATTAATACCTAACAATAAATTATAATAATTTTCACTAGGTACTAGATAAAATTGTTAATAATTAGTGATAATTGATAATAATAATTAATCTAACATTTAGGATCTAGACATTTAGACCTAGTGATCTAGACAGAAGGGTGATCTGTACAAAGAAGATAATGAACCGTTGTGTCAAGAATTTGCAGAGTTTTTGGTATGTGATTTTTGTGCTACTCCAAAGCTACTCGCATTTTGGTTAGGTACCTACATAGATTCTCTATTAGGTACGTTCTCCAAATGATAAATTATCGAAACGAAACTATGTATAGGATACCCGAGTGGAAATTTTAGCGGTAAATGTCAGCCATGCCCAATGGGAAGGTGGCGTGAACTTTTGGTTTATTATCTTCGAGAATGAACCATTGGAATCGCCCAAAGAAAAAAATTTTGGTTTTTTTCAACTTCTGAATATCCAGCAGAAGAACGTGGAATAAACCATTCTGCGATAAACTCCAGTTCTCAGTTCCAGGAATATGTAACCAGTGACTTTTTTGATTATAAAGGGAAATCCAAATTTGAGAACACAGTTTCATGACAACCTGTTCAAGAGTTCTTATTTGTTCACTTTCAAACTTATTGGTCTCTTACAATCATTTTCCCACGACGAGACGATCTCTGTCGCTCTTCAGTGCGATTTTCTCCTCAAGACAGTTGAACTCTTCACGGGTTTTAAAATTATTTGAATGGCGGACTGCTTTTCAATTTCTGAAAGATGAAATGCATTGGCAAGCTAGATAATTTATCTTCTTTGTGCAGAAACTAAATGATAGAGATGATGAATTAATTACAACTAAAATGTACCGATATAATTCTGGGGTTTTTAATTCCATCTACATGTCGGCAATAATTTTTCTATAAAAGAATTACCTACCTACCAACAAACATTCGAAATTACCTTCTTTCCGTAGCACGAAAAGTACCTCAGAACAAGAAAATCGATATAAAAAAACAAGTAGTGTAATTTATTATTGGTTATTAATAATAATTATTAACAGGTTGTTAATAATACTTTTTTTATATCGATTATATAAATTACTTGTATAAATGAGGTACATAATATAATGATAATATTATTATCATTATTTAAATAATTAATACTATTAATAATTAACTCAATATTTGAAAACCAAGTGCTGTTCGAATCAGCTGAGCTAGTATGAAAATTGACCTGACAATGGGCCTCACAATTCACTCTCATGTTGACGGCTTTCGATCTGCCCCGACATTGTGAACAAACGCGGACGGTCTCAAAAAATTCTAAAAAATAAACTCGATCTAAATCTGAACTAAAAACTATACCTACCGTTGCATGTTTCGAGTACGACGGAAATATTTTGGACGGACGGATTTTGGTTTATTAGGACGGACGGATTTTAGATAATGAACCATTGGAATCTTCGATAATGAACCATTGGAATCGCCCAAAGAAAAAAAAAAATTAACCCCCCCTCAAAATTTGTTGGTTTACGTTTCAAGATACGTAGATTCAGAAAATCGAATAAAAAAAAATCCGTCCGTCCGCCGTACGCCGTCCGCCGTCCGCCGTCCACCGTCCGCGGCACTTTGCCCAGTTAGCGTTGAGTTAAAATTACGAAATTTGGTTTCTGGGTTTGGACCAGCCCCACAATGATCCACGAAACTTTTCATAACCCTAGGTCAAGGGGAAGGGGTTCAAAACGAATTTTGAAATGTTGAAAATTCCATATCTCGAAAAATTCCCATCGAACGGTATGTTTTTTATTTCATATTTAGATAGAGTTTGTTCCGTAGAATTTTTTAAGACCATCCGCAGCTTTGTACGACCAGCCGTTCGTTCACAATGACGGCTCAAAGATTGTGCCTCACAACCCGATCGTGAATCAAACTGTTGAAATACAGGTCCATTTTCATACTAACAAGCTCTTTGGAACATCATAACATCATAATGTCGAATTTGTTGTTCTGAGGTGCGTTTCGTGCTACGGAAATGAAGGTAATTCCGAATGTTTGTTGGTAGGTAGAAAAATTATTACCGACGTAGTATTAAAAACCCCAGAATTATATCGTATTAATTAATCATAATTAATAATAATTATTATTAATAATAAATACAAATTATTAATACCTAACAATAAATTATAATAATTTTCACTAGGTACTTGATAAAATTGTTAATAATTAGTGATAATTGATAATAATAATAAATCTAACATTTAGGATCTAGACATTTAGACCTTGTGATCTAGACAGAAGGGTGATCTGTACAAAGAAGATAATGAACCGTTGTGTCAAGAATTTGCAGAGTTTTTCTCATTGCAAACCTGTTCATTGTGTACCCAAGATCCTTCCCTAAAAGACCTGGCAGCGGGAAATATTATTCAACATGGTTTGAAAAGGGAAAAACAAGTTTTGTAAAAAATCCCAATGCTCTAGGTAGTAGTCGATACCAGTGACCAACATTTTCTTCAGTAGTCGACATGGTTTTGCACTAGTAGTCGACCTACATGTGTTAGAAGTCGACAGTATCACTTGAGTCAGTAGTCGACAGGTTTCGTCATTCCATCGTTTTCGAATTTTACGACATCTAAATAAAATACATTCAACTGTGAATTGGAACTTGAAAATAGATTAATAAGATGTAATAAAGTAGTTATCAGACTTTTTATTTGCAAACAGCTCATTATCAGTCTCAAATTGCAATAAGTACTTAAGTATAAAGGTATGAAAACTATAGTCGAAAACTCATTGTCAGAAAATTGACATTACAGTTGGGCTTAGGTACCTATTTACACATTTTTTTTGACATTTTCATGTCTTTGCTTTGGCACATAAACTGAAACGGGAAAAATTTGTTCCCTTGATTCACCCTTTCCCTCAGATCACGTCAGAACACAAGCGACCGGCGGGCCATTACATCAGAGCCTATGACGCACGAGCGTATGGCGTAAGTAGGCTGGCAGTAGGCCAACTAGTACGTCAGAGCCTATGACGCACGAGCGTATGACGTAAGACGGCTGGCAGGAGGCCAACTAATGAGTCGGAGCCTATGACGCACGACCGTATGACGTAAGACGGCTGGCAGGATAACTAGTGCGTCAGAGCCTATAACGAACGAGCGTGTGACGTAAGACGGCTGGCAGGTGGCCAACAAGTACGTCAGAGCCTATGACGCACGAGCGTATGACGTAAGACGGCTGGCAGGAGACCAACAAGTGCGTCAGAGCCTATGACGCACGAGCGTATGACGTAAGACGGCTAGCAGGAGGCCAACAAGTACGTCAGAGCCTATGACGCACGAGCGTATGACGTAATACGGCTGGCAGTAGGCCAACTAGTGCGTCATACGACGAGACCTTTTATGTCTCTGCGCCCCCTCCCACACCCACACCGCGTACCTCGTACTTCATTTTGGTTTATTATCTTCGATAATGAACCATTGGAATCGCCCAAAGAAAAAAAAATTTTAACCCCCCTCAAAATTTGTTGGTTTACGTTTCAAGATACGTAGATTCAGAAAATCGAATAAAAAAAAAATCCGTCCGTCCGCCGTACGCCGTCCGCCGTCCGCGGCACTTTGTCCAGTTAGCGTTGAGTTAAAATTACGAAATTTTTTTTATGGGTTTCGACCAACCCCACAATGGTCCTCGAAACTTTTCATAACCCTAGGTCAAGGGTAAGGGGTTCAAAACGAATTTTGAAAATTTGAAAATCTCATATCTCGAAAAATTCATATAGAACGGTATGTTTTTTATTTCATATTTAGATAGAGTTTGTTCCGTAGAATTTTTTAAGACCATCCGCAGCTTTGTACGACCAGCCGTTCGTTTACAATGACGGCTCAAAGATTGTTCCTCACAACACGATCGTGAATCAAACTGTTGAAATAAAGGTCCATTTTCATACTAACAAGCTCTTTGGAACATCATATGGCTTAAGTGATGTCGAGTTTGTTGTTCTGAGGTGCGTTTCGTGCTACGGAAATGAAGGTAATTTCGAATGATTGTTGGTAGGTACTTCTTTTATAGAAAAATTATTAGGTACCGACGTAGTATTAAAAACCCCAGAATTATATCGTATTATTTAATCATAATTAATAATAATAATTATTAATAGTAAATACGAATTATTAATACCTAACAATAAACATATTATGTGACATATAACATATTATGTTATATGAGAAAGCTACTTTGATGGTGATGAAAAATCTCTGTACGGATGTAATTATAGGCCATGACATATTAGGAACACATTCGTCAATACAAATGAAACTGGGCGGGCCTAAGGAACCTCTTTTAATTTGCGCACTGGAAGCAGCAAACGTTCCCCCAGTCTCTTTATTCACACATTTAACCCCAGATTGTAAACCAATTGCTACGAAATCTCGCCACTTTTCTCAAGAGGACTCTGAGTTCATCAAAGATGAAGTTGCAAAGCTTATCAAAGACGGGGTAATTGAGGAAAGTATTTCTCCATGGCGAGCTCAAGTGCTGGTAGTAAGGAATGAAGTCCGGAAAAAGAGATTGTGCATTGACTATTCTCAAACTATAAATAGGTACACACAGTTAGATGCCTATCCTATTCCAAAAATTGAGAAAATCATTGATCAAGTGGCCAAAAATAACTTTTTTAGTACCATCGACTTGAAATCAGCTTACCATCAAGTCCCAATATTAAAGTCTGAAAAGATTTACACCGCTTTCGAAGCAGATGGAGCTCTCTATCAGTTTAAACGAATCCCGTTTGGGGTAACTAATGGGGTGCCAGCCTTCCAAAAATTGATCAATTCCATCATCAAGAAAGAGAACTTGAAAGAAACGTATGCATACTTGGACGATGTCACGGTATGCGGCAAAACGAAAGTAGAACATGACATGAATCTGAAGGCATTCCTAGACACAGTCAAAAAATACAACTTGACTCTCAATCAACAAAAATCAAAATTTTCCCTAACAAATATCAATCTTCTTGGATATAACATCGTAAATAATACAATTAAGCAAGATGAAGATAGGTTAAGACCACTCAAAGAGATGCCAGCTCCTGATAATCTCAAAGCTCTGAAGTGCGTCTTGGGAATATTCTCACCTTTTTCCAAGTGGATTTCTCAATTCTCAGACAAGATTCGTCCTCTTGTGCTAGCCAAAACTTTCCCCCTCTCTTCAGAACAACGTAAACTGATTGAGACCCTAAAATCGGATATATCCAAAGCAGTTCTGATGTCGGTCGACGAAAAATTACCATTCACAGTTGAGACGGACGCTTCTGAATACGCGATCGCCGCGACCTTGTCTCAGGGCGGATGTCCTGTGGCTTTTTTCTCAAGAACATTGTCCGGTTCCGAATTGGGTCATCCACCGATGGAGAAGGAAGCGGCAGCGATTGTCGAAGCACTACGTAAGTGGCGTCACTATCTCATTGGGCGACATTTTCATGTGATCACAGATCAGCAAGCTGTTTCATTCATGTTTGACTGGAATAGACGTAGAAGCAAAATAAAGAACGAGAAGATTATGAGATGGCGCCTTGAGTTATCATCCTTCAAATATGACATTTCATACCGCTCAGGCACAGAAAATGTTGTTGCCGACACTTTTTCGAGAATCTGTGCTAAGCTCAGCTCTTCTGACCTGGTTGCACTGCACAAGACAATGTGTCATCCGGGAATCACAAGGATGGTTCACTTTGTTCGCTGCAAAAACCTACCCTTTTCGGTTGAGGATGTAAAACGGATAACGTCAGCCTGCCAGAATTTTTGAAATTTTTTTTTCTTTGGGCGATTCCAATGGTTCATTATCGAAGATAATAAACCAAAACTCTGCAAATTCTTGACACAACGGTTCATTATCTTCTTTGTACAGATCACCCTTCTGTCTAGATCACTAGGTCTAAATGTCTAGATCCTAAATGTTAGATTAATAATTAATCTAACATTTGTTAAAAAAGTTAAAATTTGTGATAATTGATAATAATAATAATGATTATTATCAATTATCACAAATTTTAACAATTTTATCAAGTACCTAGAGAAAATTATTATAATTTATTGTTAGGTATCAACAATTTGTATTCATTATTAATAATTATTATTATTAATTATGATTAATTAATACGATATAATTCTGTGGTTTTTAATACTACGTCGGTAATAATTTTTCTATAAAAGAAGTACCTACCAACAAACATTCGAAATTACCTTCATTTCAGTAGCACGAAACGCACCTCAGAACAACAAACTCGACATATGATGTTCCAAAAAGAGCTTGTTAGTATGAAAATGGACCTGTATTTCAACAGTTTGATTCACAATCTTGATGTGAGGCACAATCTTTGAGCCGTCATTGTGAGCGAACGGCTGGTCGTACAAAGCTGCGGATGGTCTTAAAAAATTCTACGGAACAAACTCTATCTAAATATGAAATAAAAAACATACCGTTCTATATGAATTTTTCGAGATATGAGATTTTCAAATTTTCAAAATTCGTTTTGAACCCCTTCCCCTTGACCTAGGGTTATGAAAAGTTTCGAGGACCATTGTGGGGTTGGTCGAAAGCCATAAAAAAAATTTCGTAATTTTAACTCAACGCTAACTGGGCAAAGTGGCGCGGACGGCGGACGGCGTACGGGGGACGGCGTACGGCGTACGGCGGACGGACGGATTTTTTTTTATTCGATTTTCTGAATCTACGTGTCTTGAAACGTAAACCAACAAATTTTGAGGGGGGGTTAAAATTTTTTTTCTTTGGGCGATTCCAATGGTTCATTATCGAAGATAATAAACCAAAAATGAAAAAAGAGAGATGAAAGAGATGCAAATCAATTTGTTATGGCGAACGGCGATAATGCAGAATAGAGATCGAGAATGCTGGAGTGACGCGAAGATGGAGTGACGCGAATGCATGGATCATTTTTCTTGTAACATCGTGGATACTACAACTAACGATATTGTCTATCCATCCTCGTTTGAGGTGTCCGATGACGTCAAGGTTTCAGCGCGCACAGTACGAACAAGTACGAGTTTTGATTGCATTTCCTACCAAACTTAACGAAAAAACTGATCAACTCATGCTATTTTCGTAATCTTCACACGTCCCTTGACCGAAAAATACTGTCCTATTGTAAATTTTCGGACCCAATGGAATTGCCCATTGACTATTTAAACTTTTGGTTTATTATCTTCGATAATGAACCATTGGAATCGCCCAAAGAAAAAATTTTTTTAACCCCCCCTCAAAATTTGTTGGTTTACGTTTCAAGATACGTAGATTCAGAAAATCGAATAAAAAAAAAATCCGTCCGTCCGCCGTACGCCGTACGCCGTACGCCGTACGCCGTCCGCCGTCCGCCGTACGCCGTACGCCGTCCGCCGTCCGCGCCACTTTGCCCAGTTAACGTTGAGCTAAAATTACGAAATTTGGTTTCTGGTTTGGACCAGCCCCACAATGATCCTCGAAACTTTTCATAACCCTAGGTCAAGGGGAAGGGGTTCAAAATGAATTTTGAAAATTTGAAAATCTCATATCTCGAAAAATTCATATAGAACGGTATATTTTTTATTTCATATTTAGATAGAGTTTGTTCCGTAGAATTTTTTAAGACCATCCGCAGCTTTGTACGACCAGCCGTTCGTTCACAATGACGGCTCAAAAGATTGTGCCTCACAACACGATCATGCATCAAACTGTTGAAATACAGGTCCATTTTCATACTAACAAGCTCTTTGGAACATCATATGGCTTAAGTGATGTCGAGTTTGTTGTTCTGAGGTGCGTTTCGTGCTACAGAAATGAAGGTAATTTCGAATGTTTGTTGGTAGGTACTTCTTTTATAGAAAAGTTATTACCGACGTAGTATTAAAAACCCCAGAATTATAGCGTATTAATTAATCATAATTAATAATAATAATTATTAATAATAAATACGAATTATTAATACCTAACAATAAATTATAATAATTTTCACTAGGTACTTGATAAAATTGTTAAAATTTGTGATAATTGATAATAATCATTATTATTATTATCAATTATCACAAATTTTAACTTTTTTAACAAATGTTAGATTAATTATTAATCTAACATTTAGGATCTAGACATTTAGACCTAGTGATCTAGACAGAAGGGTGATTCTGTACAAAGAAGATAATGAACCGTTGTGTCAAGAATTTGCAGAGTTTTGGTTTATTATCTTCGATAATGAACCATTGGAATCGCCCAAAGAAAAAAAAATTTTAACCCCCCCTCAAAATTTGTTGGTTTACGTTTCAAGATACGTAGATTCAGAAAATCAAATAAAAAAACTCTGCAAATTCTTGACACAACGGTTCATTATCTTCTTTGTACAGATCACCCTTCTGTCTAGATCACTAGGTCTAAATGTCTAGATCGTAAATGTTAGATTAATTATTATTATTAATTATCACTAATTATTAACAATTTTATCAAGTACCTAGTGAAAATTATTATAATTTATTGTTAGGTATCAATAATTTGTATTTATTATTAATAATAATTATTATTAATTATGATTAATTAATACGATATAATTCTGGGGTTTTTAATACTACGTCGGTAATAATTTTTCTATAAAAGAAGTACCTACCAACAAACATTCGAAATTACCTTCATTTCCGTAGCACGAAACGCACCTCAGAACAACAAACTCGACATCACTTAAGCCATATGATGTTCCAAAGAGCTTGTTAGTATGAAAATGGACCTGTATTTCAACAGTTTGGTTCACGATCCTGTAGTGAGGCACAATTTTTGAGCCGTCATTGTGAACGAACGGCTGGTCGTACAAAGCTGCGGATGGTCTTAAAAAATTCTACGGAACAAACTCTATCTAAATATGAAATAAAAAACATACCGTTCTATATGAATTTTTCGAGATATGAAATTTTCAAAATTTCAAAATTCGTTTTGAACCCCTTCCCCTTGACCTAGGGTTATGAAAAGTTTCGAGGACCATTGTGGGGCTGGTCCGAACCCAGAAACCAAATTTCGTAATTTTAGCTCAACGTTAACTGGGCAAAGTGGCGCGGACGGCGGACGGCGTACGGCGTACGGCGTACGGCGTACGGCGTACGGCGGACGGACGGATTTTTTTTTATTCGATTTTCCGAATCTACGTATCTTGAAACGTAAACCAACAAATTTTGAGGGGGGGTTAAAAAATTTTTTTCTTTGGGCGATTCCAATGGTTCATTATCGAAGATAATAAACCAAAAACTCTGCAAATTCTTGACACAACGGTTCATTATCTTCTTTGTACAGAACACCCTTCTGTCTAGATCACTAGGTCTAAATGTCTAGATCCTAAATGTTAGATTAATTATTATTATCAATTATCACTAATTATTAACAATTTTATCAAGTAGGTACCTAGTGAAAATTATTATAATTTATTGTTAGGTATTAATAATTCGTATTTATTATTAATAATAATTATTATTAATTATGATTAATTAATACGATATAATCTGGGGTTTTTAATACTACGTCGGTAATAATTTTTCTATAAAAGAAGTACCTACCAACAAACATTCGAAATTACCTTCATTTCCGTAGCACGAAACACACCTCAGAACAACAAACTCGACATCACTTAAGCCATATGATGTTCCAAAGAGCTTGTTAGTATGAAAATGGACCTGTATTTCAACAGTTTGATACACGATCGTGTTGTGAGGCACAATCTTTGAGCCCTCATTGTGAACGAACGGCTGGTCCCACGAAGCTGCGGATGGTCTTAAAAAATTCTACGGAACAAACTCTATCTAAATATGAAATAAAAAACATACCGTTCTATATGAATTTTTCGAGATATGAGATTTTCAAATTTTCAAAATTCGTTTTGAACCCCTTCCCCTTGACCTAGGGTTATGAAAAGTTTCGAGGACCATTGTGGGGTTGGTCGAAACCCATAAAAAAAATTTCGTAATTTTAACTCAACGCTAACTGGGCAAAGTGGCGCGGACGGCGGACGGCGTCCGGCGGACGGCGGACGGCGGACGGCGGACGGCGTACGGCGGACGGACGGATTTTTTTTTATTCGATTTTCTGAATCTACGTATCTTGAAACGTAAACCAACAAATTTTGAGGGGGGGTTAAAATTTTTTTTTCTTTGGGCGATTCCAATGGTTCATTATCGAAGATAATAAACCAAAATCCGTCCGTCCGCCGTACGCCGTCCGCCGTCCGCCGTCCGCGCCACTTTGCCCAGTTAGCGTTGAGTTAAAATTACGAAATTTTTTTTATGGCTTTCGACCAACCCCACAATGGTCCTCGAAACTTTTCATAACCCTAGGTCAAGGGGAAGGGGTTCAAAACGAATTTTGAAATATTGAAAATTCCATATCTCGAAAAATTCCCATCAAACGGTATGTTTTTTATTTCATATTTAGATAGAGTTTGTTCCGTAGAATTTTTTAAGACCATCCGCAGCTTCGTACGACCAGCCGTTCGTTCACAATGAGGGCTCAAAGATTGTGCCTCACAACACGATCGTGTATCAAACTGTTGAAATACAGGTCCATTTTCATACTAACAAGCTCTTTGGAACATCATATGGCTTAAGTGATGTCGAGTTTGTTGTTCTGAGGTGCGTTTCGTGCTACTGAAATGAAGGTAATTTCGAATGTTTGTTGGTAGGTACTTCTTTTATAGAAAAATTATTACCGACGTAGTATTAAAAACCCCAGATTATATCGTATTAATTAATCATAATTAATAATAATTATTATTAATAATAAATACGAATTATTAATACCTAACAATAAATTATAATAATTTTCACTAGGTACCTACTTGATAAAATTGTTAATAATTAGTGATAATTGATAATAATAATTAATCTATCATTTAGGATCTAGACATTTAGACCTAGTGATCTAGACAGAAGGGTGATCTGTACAAAGAAGATAATGAACCGTTGTGTCAAGAATTTGCAGAGTTTTTTTCTATTGAATGAACTCATTAATCGTAAAACTGAGAAAAGTCGTTCTAGATATTCAAATACAATAATAATAAAAATTCAACTCCAAAAATTATGATGGGGCTTGGAAAACGCTCCGGACATGAAAATGTTGGGAGAATAACACATAATATAGGTATGTGTATAGCTATATTATAGGTATGTGTATAACAAAAATTTGAAGGCTTAGAGAAATACTCTTGTTTCATGCTGCCGAAAGTAGAGAAAAAAGTAACCGATATAAACGGAATCTTCCACGGAAAGAAGACGGAAAACTTGAAAGGCTTCCTTTCGAGATAAGATATCTGTAGGGGATCTTTCGAGGGAGCAGGGGAGGCCATCTATTTGCGGATGAGCCAAAAGAAAGTGGGAAGGCAGACCCAAGTTGTACCACCCCGGGTCTGTAAGGACTTCTATATTCTCGTCGAGTACCCTCCGCGACATGAGGTTATCTCAGCCTATCTCAATATGTCCTACCACTCCTTAGCTTGAAATCCAGACTGTCAACTCGGACCAACCCCACATGGTGATACCCTGAGTTACCTTACTTGACTTTCAAGTAAAACTCGACGTAAACGTTGAAGAAAATATACTTAACCATCCCAACTTCGTTTCACGTTTTAACCTTTTGCTATTTTATTTTAATTATTTTTCCATAATTTTCAACCCACCCGCCTCACGTGTCCGTAGGTGGCGGGAATGAAGTATTGTCGCTGTCCCATTTGAAACTATGGCTATCGCTGACACGGATTCTACTCCCTGGTGTCTGTCATTTTCAGTTGGATCCATTGAATGTAAAATACGTAAAAGATATTATCTAACTGCACTTTCAACCTTGCTAATATCTTATTTATGATGCATGAACATGAACTACGTACAATGTATATTGTATTATAACTTATGTAGCACAATGATCCACGATAGACGAGAAAAGGGGGAAACAGTTTGCCTTAACCAACTAGGGAGATTAGATTTAATCTTTGGGCAGAGCTAGACCACATATTCTGTGACATTATGTATTCGACGGGTAGGTGAGTGTTTAATGATGGATGAGAAGGTGGTAATGATAAACTCACACGAGGATTTTGAGGCCCTCGTAGGAGTCGTGTCGCAAAAAAATGCGAGGGGAAATATTTTTTCGAGCTGGCAGTTCCTTAAATAACATCGTCGGGCCCCCTTATCACGATCCCTCCATTAACACCGAGGCCCTTAGGATTCCAACACTCCCTAATCAATAGTTACCTATTATATAAAACGATTATATCAGCGATGCAGGTGGGATATCGCTATTAAATTAAGGGAATGGGTTTTATTGAGCTGACTTATGGCTGAGCGTCAGAAAGCATCAGGAAATAACAACCCGTATCATTTTCGCGTTCGTGACTGCGCTCCGAAGAAGAGCCGTGAGCGCAAATGAGGTATATTATGAGAGGCTCGCATGGACGTGGAGGGGGTGCATATTACGTTGCTTCTGTTTTGTCATATTATGTAATGCTAGAAAAACCCTACACATAACGAACTGGTATATTTTCCAACCTGATCTGATACCAAAAATGTATGCTTTGGATATAGAGATACTGAAACAAGGAGCTGACTGCTTGAACTGATGATGCGGAGTGCTAAACCAGCAAAAATCACTGTGTGCCAAAACAATATGATCGAACATTTGTTGTCACACTGTTCATGATATTCTTCAAGTTTCATTCAAATCGGAACGTCAATATGGATATTGCTGACATAGAAACGTCCCTTCTATCCAGTCAAGTAACTTACTACTGTCAGATTTCAAGTTGGTCTCACGTAATTCTCAAGGTATTCTAAATATCACAGAAATCCAGTGATTAGTGGCCAGAATATTACCAAACTAATAAACTAACCATATGATATTTATACAGAGTAAAATTGAGATTATGGCGTCATCATCTTACAGTCATGCAGCATGTCTATAAGAGCAAATTTTCGAAGAAATAACTGGTTCTATGTAAAACGTCTCCATTTTACTGGTTTTATAACAAATTGTCTCTTTTTTGCCGACTAACACGTTAGTTCATAGATTTTCACCGCCGAACACGCTGGTGGAGTCAGAAATGCAATATCTCGTTCCGTTATCAGATTAGAGCAGATGAATCATGAAGAATATCTCAAAGTATCAACCAAGTTTCTTCATCCTCAAAGTGCTCCAGTTTGCTCCAGAACAGAATAAGATATATAGTATCTTTTGTGAGATTGTTTCATTTGGACCTTTGGAATTTGAAATTTTCAACTCAATTCTGTCGAGAGTTATCTTCTAGAATAACACATACTTGAACATGTATACGTAGGTACATCAGTACGACCAAATGAAAAAATTGAAGTAAAACTGTCCAAGTATGTAATATACTTTTATCTATTTTTCAACGTCTGATAAAGGGGTGGGATATCATGATTGAGATATTACGCCAAGTAACACCATTTCAAAGTGAATGTGCGTGGAGTACTTTACGCGTAAAATATAATAACTAATTGTATGCGTCCCATGAAGCTTTGTAATGCGTTCATTTGACATACAGAATATTGATACTGTATGTCAAATGAACGCATTACTGAAATACGCAATATTGAAATAAGGCTTTGAAAGATCTAGTGATGACAAAAGGATTAATATTGGTTGTTTACGACGTATCTTTATCGATAAAACCCGATCAACTCACCCATATAAATCGTTGTTAGATTCTTAATGTCAACTTCTATCGATAGGATTCCTACCTCCATTACTGCCTCTTGCAGCTTGTTCAAGCGTCTGTTTTGTATCCTCAATTATGCAAATATCTGATAAGGAGTTTCTGAGGCTATTAAGATTCTTCTTGGATTGTGTCCGAAACGAATTTCTTGGTATTTTTGTGTAGATGAGTACATTGATAGATAAAAAGGGGGTTATTCCCAAACAATAATGTCAAATTGATGTCTTAACTTTGGATTGAAAGGTTATTTTCAATTAGGTTATTTTTGTACGCTTATGATTTAGTAGTGGGTACATGAATTCAAGCTGATATAGATACCGTGAAGTTTATAGATGTAACCAAATGTTAATACATCTGTACCCTGACACGATTGGACGTTATATCCAGTCAAAATGGCTTGAACCCTACCAGAATACTTGGGTCTCATCTATGGCGTTGAATTATAATTGCACTCATATATCATCTTCAAGGTTAAGGACGTGAGTGTGGGCTATTATAGCATCTAATGCGTATGTATTGGATGGTAGATGAGGATCCGAACATGGTGAGATCAATGATACAATTTTATAATTACTTCATTGAAATGATTGCAGATCATCATTATCGTGGATGTGAGGAAACAATGTTTATACAACACCTTCCTCCGATTCGATTTACTCTGAGTAAATAGCCGATTGGTACTGAATTGAATGAAGTAGGTCATAGAACATATGAAATTACGCGATCGAATCTGTAGGTGATGAACACCAGCGAATCTTGCGGTTAATCCAAGGGAAGAATACGTGGTTTTTCTTTAGTTTGAAGCAGTAGTGGCAGTAATGGTGCCTAGTTAAACAAATTAAATAAAAAATGGAGTTTTAGTTCCATTGCAGGCGGTTGTTATTCCATCAAGTGTAGATTTTGAAGTCATTGATGTTCGGTACTCTCGCTATTCGGTACATCTGAGAATATGACAAGCTCTTAATGCCGTAGAGATCTGTCCACGAAACGGGCATTACTGACGCCCCGAATTGAATGGTCCTCGTCGATTTGTATTGGCGACTCCGGGGCGGTATTCGCCCAGCTCCGGCAGTAAAACCCAGGAAACGCAGCCCATCGATCGGGGTCACTCATCAACCTGAAGCCGTGAAGATTACCCTGGAGCCGGAGTAGGGGCGGTCCCGTTGTACAATCACTTTAGAGTTGGGATGCTCAACCTGTTGTGCTCGGATGCCAACCTGTTGGTGCCCCTGCGCCACCCTCTTTCTCCGCTGCAGTTGAAAGGTCGATCCGTGGGGTCAGGCTTTCTTGACATCACTTTATCCGTGGTCCAACTTCTATTTTAATTTTTCACCTTCTATTGCCCAGGACCGTCGTTGAAAGGTGTAGAACAAAACATTTATCCTCCACTGACCACTAATGGTTCACTAATAATCCAAGTACAAATGGGGTACTAAAGGCACTATAAGGGGGCGGACTCGGAAATCAGAAATCGAGTTGGAAGCAACACTGAGCAGCAAACCGAGAGGTGAATTTCCATTTCAAGAGAAAGAGAGGAAGACCTTGAATAAACAAGGAGCAAATACTTCGATCAAGATAGAACTCAAAAAGTTCAAAACTTTCTCAAAAACGCATTATTAACATTTAAACAAATTATTCCATTTTGTCACTTTCAAAGTAATCTCCTTGGAATCACCCACTTCTCCCAACGGTGTTTCATTCGTCCATGCATCGGGAAAACTCATCTTCCGGGATGCTATACAGCTGCTCCTGCCTATTTTCCTTTATCTCCTCAATCGACTGAAAACTATGTCTTTTCATCGGGAATTTGAGTTTGGGTGATAGCCAGACGTCCTGTTTTTCATACAAAAATTACGAATGAGAAGCCCTGTGTGGCTAGGGACGATTTCGTGATGGAGGATCCAGTCTCTTGTCGCCCACAGTTCTGGTCTTTTCTGCTGTTTTCTTAGGGTTTCAAGGGGTTCAAATCGATTCATTGTTTCACCTTATGGGAGGAATTCGTGAAAAGTAACGCCCTTTGAATAAAAGAAAACAGTGAGCATGACTTCACACGATGTTCTGCCTTCATTAAACCTGTGAACGGCTCATCATATCACCTCCAGAGGCCTGTTGAAGCAGTCAAACATTTTCCACAAAAATGTTCTCCAACTTCACCACTTGTTCCTATTTCACGCAAAACTTCACGTTATCATGCTGTTCTCCCTTCGCATCCAACCTCACCAACTCGCAAAAACACAGAACACGGAAAAGTCACTTGACGAAAACAGCGGTAACTTCTGTGTAGAAAATCAAAATGAAGAAGAACTTACTCGGGAGGGTCGTGATTCCAAAATGAGAGTAACCGCAGCCTTCTACGTTAACGTGGGCCTCGCGATTCAAAAAGTCCTGGAACGTTTTGATCAGAGCTCGTATGACATAGATTTATATTCGATCCCCGTATAAACATGTTATCATGCAACCTTTAATATTGAGTAGGTATATATTCGAGTGAACGTAATATCAGTGCATTTATTATTCCTTACCAATCAGATGTTTCTAAAAGTACGTTTAACTTATACCCGTCATAAATGTTTGGGAAAAGGAGTTGGTAATGGTCGGTCGTCCATGTTGAAACAAGTCGGGGATCCGAAACATGAATCGCAAGCCTGTTATTCTCATTATGTTGACGAGGGTCGCCCAGTCATTGTGCCTCGGTCATCATCGCTGCATTACTAAATAACCGAGTAAGTAGATAAAGCCAGCAGTTCCTCTATCTCACTCACAATTCTAATGGTCTGGGCGGCAGTTCGTTCTAAAGACCCAAAGTCGTCCAAGGCACTATCTAGGGTTCCTCCACCCCTTTCTGCTCAGGAAATTGAATTTTAAACAATAGCAAGTGCGATAGGCTGACCAATAATAGGTTTGTTCCGTAGCTTTATGACCTCAAAGTGTCATCGGATTCATTGAGGTGCTTAATGAGTTGGTACTTATCAGGTCTCCGACGATTGACCCAGGAAACATATTCATGAGACCATCTGGACATTCACCATTGAGCTCGCGAATAATAATTATTGATCCCAACTCCATACGTTTGCCATGAGGATCTTCATGTTTTAATAGATGTCGATGAAAACATATTTTCGTAGGGCTCCAGGTGGTACCCTAATCCTGTCCGAAATACACGTTCAAATAACTTACGGTTTCATAGTCAATCAGAGTTCAGTTCCTCTAATAAATTGATAGCGTAGTCAGTCGATTATTTATAATTTACGAATTGTTGAATTATTATTTTTATTCGAGTTGGTGTAATTCCAACTTTGGTCAATTGCCGGACATTCTTGGAGGTAAGAAAGAAAACCAGCTAATCATACCCCTGGATGTGAGGGAGCAATATTACGCGCAATGCAACGTGTAAATGTGAGAATCACAGGGTGTTTTGGATCTACCCACTTCACCACCTCATGTATCAATTTACATAGATAAATTATGATGTTACATAGCTTTTTCGAGTGAGATTTCACAGAAATCAATTAGAAGTGAAGCAGAATTGGACGACCGAAGCTTCACAATTGTGTAGATCTTTGTCAAAGTGAATGAAAACCAACTCGTAGAATCGGAACAGTGACAAGGCGGCTGGAGAACAAAGCGACGGCTCCGCCCACTTACTAAAACCTAATAAGGTGCCATCAAGATTCACGATAGTTGATAGCGGTGGATCCAACTTTGATTAAAAACTCCTCTGCTCTATGGAGAGATGTGTGGAGGGGGGTCTACGTAGGTACATACTACTTCAGGTTAATCCGTAGTAAGGATTCGCACGCAATGCTGAGTTATACGATCCGTCATTAATATACCGATAAAGAGGAAGCGATGGGAGTGACTGCTGCTTGTTTAAAAGTCGAGAAGGCGGGCAAGTGTGTACAGTAGGGTGGCAATAGGCCATAGGGAGAAAACATTTTCGACGAAGTATTTTTGGCCAAAACTCACCGTAAAGCTACATTTGCTTTAGCTATCTCCTTAGCTATATTTATTCATTCTCCATGCTCCAAGTTGGTATTTTCGAAAATTCCCATCGAGCCATACATGACTTTTTGGTCAGTAACATGCTATTGCTACAATGACACGTCTCTTAAATCCTTATTTTGTTGATAATGGTTTGGCGAAAGGGAGTTTTGGTAAGTACCCTGAACTGACAATCTCTTAATCCCAAACTCCCTGTTGTCGACAAACCCAGGTCAGTTATTCCTCCATCCTTTCGTCAATAGGGGAAAATTGTCTTCCTTGGGAGGGAGATAAAGATATGGGGAAACACTGTGCAGCTTGTGAACGTCAAGTTTGTCCAGTTTACTGAATGGACCCCCCCCCCCCCCCATAAGAATCAAATGACATATTGTAATGAGCAACTGTGTATTCATATTGCCGTACATCATCAAATTTGCGTGAAATGCCAGATCGCAATCTTGATCACTTTCACTATTTTCGTTTTGGAAATCGTGTTTGACTCCACGGATAAATGCTGTTCCTCGCTTATGTAAATAAACGGTTCTCGAAAGCAGCAATTTCTTGATGATGGGGCAGGGCCAGATCCCAATTACGGGCACCTGTGGTTATCTGAGGATGACCCGAAATTTCGGGGACAAATCGGCCGTCGAGGGTTTGAAGGCCTCAAACAATAGAGCGGGTAGAGTGAATGAAGTTGTTGGGAGGAGTCATCAAAAGACAAGTCCTACAAAATAACGGTGCCGAGGAACCCCCAATCTGATCTTGAAAGTTCACTGACACTGAGAAAAGTTACAGATTTATTTATAGAATATTTATACATCATAAAATATTACATATTTTACATATTATGTAGGGTTTGCAGCTTTTTTGGAGGTTTAACACCGGTGAATGGGTTCGGCAACTTTGCACATTGATGAGTAGATAGAAAATGTGCGTTACATTGAAAATTTGATCACCAGTTCTTGTAGCATGACTCGAACACACGCCAGGACAAGAGCCTCTATGAGTGCCTCTCGAGGGCCCCATGTTCTACCACTTAATGAGCTTAGACTCCTTTGAAGGAGTCAACTAACTGAACTTGAGTCCCTCAAATGAACTAGTCTTTCCACGTCTATACACAGATCACGAACAGCATTAATCGAGACATTCACATTGGAATTTGGCGTCATATTTATCAAAATCGCCGCTATCCTTGTTGGATATTGGACTGGACATCCCCCTCGATTCCCACCTCTGGCCAATTTACTATCCCCCCTGCAAGCCCATTAGCCTACAACTCAGGGAAGGCTCGGGAACCGAGTGAAAGGACCTTCGACCGAGACACAACCTCATTCGAGGGATTACGTTGATTTTAACTCCAAGGTGATATTAGCAATCAAACACCGACCCCCTTCCTCCTCATTCTGCCTAACTTAACTCATGTCTTTTTCTCTTCATATTAATTGGGAGCTATTAGGAATCTGTCAGAGGAACAACGTCAGGAGAGTAATCGTGGAGCCCGTCCCGCCCTTCGTTTCGGATTCTGCTGTGAAAGGAGTCAAAACATACTTAGTCACTCCCCTTGATTAATAAACCACAGGAGTTTTTTTTTTATCAGCAAATAATTTTTTTCTAACACAAGGATGGTATAACATAAATAAATATTCAAGGATCGAATTATAGTGACCAGCCTAAATTACGGTTTCGATCCTTCTGAGGTAAGCGGAACCTTTTATCTCTTTCCACAGCAAATGTAGCTTCATTAGATCAAAAGAACAATATCCTGAACCGAATTCAATTCAGTGTACTTACTTCAGCTTTCCGAGTATTTAAGGTACTCGGAGTACTCTCTACAACGAAAGTTGAAAGAATCATACAATGTTGTAGCTATGTGCCGGTAAAATGTAGATGTCAATGTTTTACAGTGGGCAAAATTTGATTTTAGTGGAATATTTTCTTTATTTATCCTTCGGTTTGAATATCCTTGTAACCTCTGAATATTCATGTTCGTTAGAGTATGTGACGATGATAATTATGCTGTTTGTCAAAAACACTGAAAGCATGGACTCCTGTCATGTACAGGTATTCAAGTAACATGTGCATATATTTTATACATTTATTATAATATACGAGTAGTATTTAACAGTCGCTCGCTCTTGCCGGACACCTCCTGATGCATAAACATGGGCGTATCTCAGAGGAACCCGCTTCCACTAACGGAAGCACCTTGTCAATTATCCTCAGGACACGAACAGTGTGACCCATAACATGAGTTCTATCGTCTGGGTGGCTTACTCGTGGCCACAGGGTGTTCTTCAGTGGACGCCTACTTATGTAGTTCTCAGACCACATATCAGACGTCATCTACCGTCATTATCCCGGCATCTACCGTCTGTTCCTGTTAGGCACATTATGGATGGGAAGGTAAAGAAGGGGGGGGGGGGATTCCTCTTGAAGGAATCTCAGAAAAAAGTCTCAGTAGAGATTAGTAGCATCGTCTCATTTTCTTATAGTACGTAGTACATCGAACGATCCCATAGCGCTACGTAGATAAAATTTACTGTGAAAAAATATAAACTTCGTGGATCATAAGTTTCGATCAGCTCCGAAAAACTAGAATTTTACTCGCGTTGTTTCGCATTTTCATAGTGAGAAACGCTGCTTTTATCTGTATCCAAATATTTTCTTTGCGTCTTCGTCGATTCAAAGAGCCTAGGAATTTGCATAGAACAAGCGTATTACGATTGTTGACCGGACCTTTGTAGTTTTGTTATTAGCCTTTGTTAATCTTGTTACGGTCGTTAATATTCGTCTCCAGACGTGAAAATTTATCATTTCGATTATTATTCACAAGATAGGAAGTTCAGTACGTGGTCTCAACCTGCGTAAATACTTCAATGTACAGAAACACCCGTATCGCAGTATTAATATTCGATTACGATACAGCCCGTTTCGGCTTCCCATTAAAATATGGGCATAGATCACCGCCCTAATGAAAGGTGTGCCTTTTGCATTCATATTTCCATCATGCGTAGCTGCACACTACGGGGGTACGAAGTGGTTGGACAGCCGCGCCAAGTCTATTCAAGGGAATTAATGACTCCCTCCTGGATGGAATCCGCATTAATTCAACTGCTCTGTTCATTACTTCATAGAAACTGCAGTTTTAAGGCATTGTACATCACCTGGTTATTTCCCCCTTGTGACATTCTTTCACTTGTCTGACCGCTCATGTGCCATACCCATTTTTTCCGACCCTCAGCGTTCGGGTTATTCCCTGGGATTCGTGGTATCTCTTAGCTATTTCAATTAGTTGAAATTATTGTTAGTTTTTTCCTTCCTGAGGAGTGAGGCTTGGCTCAATCTCACTTCCCGCTACCTCTCAGTTTATGATATCACCATCCATAAGTATGACAGTTCTTTTAGCTGATGCGCTGAACTTTTCAGAGTCTCTGGATATCCCAGTGCATTCCGCAAATTGCGACTTATCCCAAGACAGAAAACTAAAATAGCGTACAAGTTTAATTCAATTAAAATCACTCAACTATGAGAAAATTCAATTGAAAACTTCTTATTTCATTCAGAAAGAAATCTACTTTTAACTATTGCATAACAATTGATTACTCGCTGAGCTTATTTCGAGCCAAGCTTATCAATAATTTAGGACTGGGTTTACTCTAGTTCGGAAATATATCAGTGTAAAAACATGAGGGGAGGTGTGAAAAGTCACAGCACTGATATGTTAAAGAACCACTCAGTTTAGAGTAATCCACGATTGAATGGCTACATCCGAAGCTGTCACCATTTGTATCCTGATTCAAGTGAACCAGTGCAGACACAGGTCCTAGAACCAATCTACGAGATATATCAAATGTTTTTCTTCTTTTTCCAAATTCTAAATGTTTCGTCAATTCGATTTCAAATTTCCTCTAAGTCTTGACTTGAGCAGCAAAATATCGTAATTGCTATTTCTGATTGAAAGCCTTGATATGAATATGCTAAAATTCAGTAGGTACTATGCACGAAGTTCTGCACTCTACACGAAGTTCAACAGAGCTGGGAGGAAGGGGGTTGACTGCAGCGAAGTGCATCAACGATGAGTTGGTTATTGCGTACAATGACTCCTTGATAGAGTCATGAGCTTTGAAGATATTGACGACAAAGTTGAGCAACGTACCAGGGAGCATTGATGACGTTCCTTTATTCTGACATTTGTGTATAGTTTCTACGTTGGATCTATTGGAAATGTTGCTTGATATGCCAAGAAAAATACAACTAATGGAAAAATTTACTTACTAAGCTGTGAAGTCAACTTTTGTAGATTGACTTTCATCGAGCAACAAACAACACTAAAATATTAGTAAGAACTACCGGTGGAGCAGAATGTCACGTGGTTAGAAGGTCCTTCGCCACTGGTGGACAATATCGCCAACAGATCGCAATATATCGATAACAATATCGACAAGCAGATCGCCAACCTACCTCTTTTACCAACCAGCCCCCAGTCCCCCTACTCTGTGTAACATAGACGTCCACTATTTATCATCAGGTATCAACAACATTTTGGTGTCTGCTATCTTAAGCACAAACTGAATAGAGTAAAAATAGATTGCAAGTTCTTCCATGATCAATTCCTCCTGGATGACCTTCCAGAAGAATCTGTTGTCACTAACAACTCGACCAAACCAAGGAGCCAACACGGCCAGGCCTACTTCCATACCGAGAAAAGGGCTGATTCAAACTGATATCGAGTTTCTTGTTTTGAGATCATTTTCATACCTACGAAAAAGGCAATTTCGGATAGGTTTTTGATGTCGTCTTTCATTCCTTTGATTCCGTATGATATCAAGTCCTTCAGAGTATTTTTTTAAATGATTTATTTCCATAAATTTAAACACAAAAGAAGAATACAAAATGAAAGTATGAAAATTTTCCCCCAATATGGGCAAAGACCGCGTTAGGGGAAGAGTCTTTGACATTTGTATGTATTACAGTAGAAAATCAAACTTAAAATACTTGAATTAATTAGGTATCCTCACTCCTTAAAATTATTTTAATATTTCGAGAAAACGTGACAATCACAGGCTTCCTTCTACATTTACCATCTACTATAATAAGTTGACAAATGTTATATTAAGTTAAGATAGTAGTTTCAGTATATTAAGTAATCTTTCAGTAGTTTCAGATTTCGCTTTGTCGTTCCCTCCAACAGCCCCGCTCTCAACCGCTCGGAGGAAGTATTAAGCTCCACAGTTGCTCTGCATATAAAATAATTTTGGGCAAGAGTACTGGAATACGTGGGCAGACTTAATGAGGAATTGGCAAAACGAGTAGGCAAGTTATGCTGCGGAAAACAAAAATATTATTGTCCCCCTCGAGTCAAAAGCCTGTAAATTTATAGAGTGAGCCCAGTGGAAGTAGCCGCAATTCCGAAAAACTCTGCAAATTCTTGACACAACGGTTCATTATCTTCTTTGTACAGATCACCCTTCTGTCTAGATCACTAGGTCTAAATGTCTAGATCCTAAATGTTAGATTAATTATTATTATGAATTATCACTAATTATTAATAATTTTATCAAGTACCTAGTGAAAATTATTATAATTTACTGTTAGGTATTAATCATTCGTATTTATTATTAATAATAATTATTATTAATTATGATTAATTAATACGATATAATTCTGGGGTTTTTAATACTACGTCGGTAATAATTTTTCTATAAAAGAAGTACCTACCAACATTCGAAATTACCTTCATTTCCGTAGCACGAAACGCACCTCAGAACAACAAACTTGACATCACTTAAGCCATAATATGATGTTCCAAAGAGCTTGTTAGTATGAAAATGGACCTGTATTTCAACAGTTTGATTCACGATCGTGATGTGAGGCACAATCTTTGAGCCGTCATTGTGAACGAACAGCTGGTCGTACAGAGCTGCAGATGGTCTTAAAAAATTCTACGGAACAAACTCTATCTAAATATGAAATAAAAAACATACCGTTCCATTTGAATTTTTCGAGATATGAAATTTTCAAAATTTCCCCTTGACCTAGGGTTATGAAAAGTTTCGAGGACCATTGTGGGGTTGGTCGAAACCCATAAAAAAAATTTCGTAATTTTAACTCAACGCTAACTGGGCAAAGTGGCGCGGACGGCGGACGGCGTACGGCGTACGGCGGACGGACGGATTTTGGTTTATTATCTTCGATAATGAACCATTGGAATCGCCCAAAGAAAAAAAAATTTTAACCCCCCCTCAAAATTTGTTGGTTTACGTTTCAAGACACGTAGATTCAGAAAATCGAATAAATCCGTCCGTCCGCCGTCCGCGCCACTTTGCCCAGTTAGCGTTGAGTTAAAATTACGAAATTCGGTTTCTGGGTTTGGAACAGCCCCACAATGGTCCTCGAAACTTTTCATAACCCTAGGTCAAGGGGAAGGGGTTCAAAACGAAATTTAAAATTTCGACAATGTCATATCTCAAAATATTTAACTGAAACGTGTAATTGTTCAGCCGTTCGTTCACAGTGAGCGCGCAAAGGTTTAGGAAAAACACTAATCTTTCGCGTCGAAAACGGCCGTTATGTGACCCAACCCTCAGACGCCCAGAATAAAACTACCTTTTTTCATCTTCCCGGTAAACTACAGTCTAGAAATTTTAACCGTGAGTCGGGGATAGACCACATTGCAATATTCACCCGGTTTCTCATCTGTAAAATTGTTTAAATAATACCTATTTGTTTAAACAAATTAAATTTGATGATGAGCTAGATACTTGAAATTTTAAATATAGGTCAGAAATGGATCACAATGCAATATTCACTCGGTTTCTTGTCTGTAAAATTGTTTAAATAATACCTATTTGTTTAAACAAATTAAATTTTGATGATGAGCTAGATACTTGAAATTTTAAATATAGGTCAGAAATGGATGACATTTCAATATTCACTCGGTTTGTATGACATGGTATGAGTATGGTAAGGTATATTATTGTATGTATGATTTAGTACAGTATGGTAAGATAGAAAAGAAATTCGTATGGTATGGTATGAGTACGGTGAGAATATGGTATGGTGCCGATTTGCAACACAGTCTGGTATAGACAGAAGGGTGATCTGCACAAGGAAGATAATACTCGTAAACCGTTGTGTCAAGAATTTGCAGAGTTTTTTTATTCGATTTTCTGAATCTACGTATCTTGAAACGTAAACCAACAAATTTTGAGGGGGGGTTAAAAAAATTTTTTCTTTGGGCGATTCCAATGGTTCATTATCGAAGATAATAAACCAAAAATAGGGCCCGAGTGAACTCCATAACCCTTTTTAGCAACAAGCCGTATTAGATGCTTCTGTAGAGTTTTTGTCCTGCCAAGGCTAGGCCCTACCCCATATCGGAAGACAGTATAGCAATATAGATTGGGCGAGACTGCAGTAAACTGTACGCAGCGCTTTCGTAGTGATAATACCTGGCCAGTGTGTGAAAAGTGTGCGCCAGACGTCTAAGTTCATTTGCCAAAGAGACAAACTGCTGGTGTCACAAACTGCTGGTGCTGAAGGAGTCGATCACACCGCTCAGGTATCTCAGGGATGATACACGCTTAATCTCCGAGCATGATACACAGCAATCCACGTCGCAATAAGATCGGTGTAGACTGTCAAGAAGGGAGACTGTCAACAGGTATGTGTTGGTGGGGGGGGGGGGGGGGGGGTATCCTTGTCTAATATCAAGACTGACTCCTAGACCACAGCTGACGAGGACCGAAGACCATCCACCAGCAGCTGCTCTTTCATCTGTCTTCGGGTGATACTATTGCTCCCAACTATTGCTTTACGAGCCGAACGACGACACTTGGGCGGTCGAGATGCTCTGGCGGCGCCTATCGCCTAGGCGAGGCCTGGGGCGCGGACGGGGCGGTGAAGGCCTGAGGACGGACGCGACGGAGGCCGCTGGGGGGAGACCCTCGTTCCCACAGTTGAGCTCCGCAGGTTGGTCAGTGAACGTCTCCCGTAACCTCCGCGTTCCGTCCGCCCCATTCTCAGTACGAACAGTGACAACGTGCTATCGGAATCTCTTATCTCAAGGTAACCTTCGCCATCCACCGATTTTCTTTGCACATCGCTCGTCCTGCCAACCTCCATCAACACCGTCTATAGGTACTAGAATAATTATACCATTAAAAATAGGTACTTCAAATTTAGTCATTTTTTTAAAATAATAATTATTTAAAAAAAATGACTAAATTTGAAGTTATTTGAAAATTATTTAAATAACATAATGATAATTATTACGTTATTTAAATTATTAAAAAAAATTATTATAGATATTACTCGTATTATGATGACTAGCACCAAATATACCTATAATAGATACAATTCTATGTGACAAAATAGGTAGGTAGATGTCGTTGCCGTGTGTTAGATGACGATTCCGTAGGTACTACCGAAATAGTGTATCGATAATAAACTCATCATAATCGATTTAAATTTTCCTCCGTAAAAAAACTTTAATTTTATCATTTAAAATGTGTTTCTATCTAAGTAGCTTTTTGTTACCATCAAATCACAGAATAAACTCTAATTTCTCAAGTATAGTACCTACGAAAAACCGCAACTGCCACTTCTTGTTATTTTTCTGGTGACGGCAAAGTTTAAAAACAAACAAAAAAAAGCGAATTTAATTTCACTTTCAGCCTCCCGTTTCGCTCTTCATTTTAGACGGACAAACCAAAACCACTATGTATATCATCCAAAGATCATTCTAAAAATGTAAAAATGAGTGAAACATGAAGAACAACATACCTATTCCGCACAAAAACTTCGTTTGAATTAAAACCACATTATTTCGATCTCTACTGAGATTTTGGGTAACTGTTTATTTAATTAAGGTATAAATATGGGGTGTATCAGTGTTTTTAAATGTTTATAATAAAGAGGAAACACCTAACAAACTATTAAAAAAAAAAAAAAAATTCGCTAGTCATTCTGTGCATGAGTAATTACAGCAATACATGGTATTTGCACTTGAGGTATTTTGTATTGGACTTGAGGGACCCCGTTCTCGAGGTTCAACCTCATGACATACAGATAATTTTCGATCATTTTCAAATGAAATATTTAACGTACGAGTGTACGAGATATAGTTATTTAAATACAGGTTGTGAATATACCTAAGCATTCAAAAATCAAATGACTTCTCAAGACTGAATAGTTTGTGGTCTAAAGATTTTTGTGCGATTAACCCAGTTATACCCACTTAGGTATTATTTTACTCTGTTCAGTTTTATCAAAATTGAAATCAAGGTAATTACAGAAAGTGAAAACAAGTTCAGCTAGGTAAATCCTTGAAAATAAATCAACCCTCAATTCATACTATATTTGAACAGTTCCAATAAATCAACCGCAGGTTATTCACCCATTGATAGCGTTATCATTGTTGTGGACCAAGTAACTCATGACACGACGGTGGGTTCACAAAGGAAGAATCGTTCTTACCCTCCGGAATTTGTGTCCACCTTTAAATTCCTTCCACTAGCTAAATTTTCACTCGGTGCAGCTCATGACTTCTATTTTTATGTAAAAATGTAAAAACCTAAGTTTTTAATGTAGTTAATGTAAAAACCTAAGCATCATACGTTAAAACTATTGAACAAATCGTTGAAAAACCTACATATCTTATCTGATCCCCTTGGTAAGTGATTCGAAAATGGTCTTATATTATTGTTAACCAAATCTTGGCCCAGTAGGCTGTAGGTCCATGGGTTACTTTGGTGGTGACTATATGTTTTCCGTTGATAAATACTCTTAGTTGGTTTTGGAACAAACGGTTCAATTTGTTTTGCTGTGCCGCTACAGGTACCTCATACCAATGAAAACGATAATAATGATTAGTCCCTGGATACACGATATCGATTTCCACCCATAGCTATGAATTTCGAAATATTCTCATAATTTATCCACTAATAATAATTACCATGGTTGGTTATGTTTTATTCAATATTTCGAATAACCCAAAAGGTGGTACCCAAATTACTAGTTTCTTTTAATGTGGTCTCGTTAATGCCTTGCAATTGAATCGACAATGATCTGAAAATAATTCGGTAGCAGCTCTCGTTCCGATCAAACGGAAGTATTGATAATAATATTTTTATTGGTCGGTTAAAACTACTATGTGGAGTTTCTTCCTTTTTTTTTTAATTCTTCGAGAGTGTTCACTTTTATTGGTTGTAAAATTGTTGGGCCCTGACGTTCCACTGGAGTTGTCACGTACAATCGTCGATCGTTTTATCGCCTGATGATAAGTCTGGAGGTAGCGTTATTTAGAATATCCATAATCATTCCAAAAACCATTACCTCAACACCCCGGTTTTATTTATTTATTTCGAGGGTAATTGTTGGATGAATTGGAAGAGAAAGAGCGGATAGCGAATTTAACGTCTCCAGCAGTGATACCGCGAAAGTTAGATCTTTGGAGCAAAATCATTTCTCCTTGTTTCAGTTCACACCCAGCTAAAATGAACATCAACATTTATGAGCCGCATGTGATACAGTATCTGATCCTTAACCTAAATAGAAAACCCTCCAAAAATGTGGATTTTGCCAAATATATAAAACGTTAGGAATTGATGGAAGCCCACAATGTTGAATAAGTGTTAAATTTGAATTTCGTAAGAAACTTTTATACGTCGTAGATTCAACAGATTAAATATTTGTTTGTAAAATCCTTTGATTTTTTAATTAAAATATAAATATTTTCAATATCAATAATTAATCAATAAACACCGGTGATAACCGATTGCTTCACTCGAGGAAAAAAATTGATTCAGTTGTTGTACTCAGTTAGGTACAGCTGTACAAATGGGAAATTATTGAAATAACGTCTGGCTTTGCAAGGCGTATTATAATATAATAGTGCCCTCGTATCTTCACGAAAATACATCCATGGGAGACCATCTGCGGACTTACTGCATAATTGCATCGGACTCAGTTGATAAGAATCACAGTAATTGGCTTTTCAAGTGTGCATGCACGCAGACTAGTCTGCCTGGAGGAAACCCGTAATACTCCTGTAAGTTTCAACAAACCCGCTTGTTTCATCTTTGATGACAAAGTTTAGAAATTATGGAGAGTTCAAAGAGAATCTCACAAACATCACATATTCTTCCGTCCATTGGTTCGTTCGTTTCTTCTTCGTTATTTGTAATAACTAACCACTTGTTCCCAACAAATTGGGCAGGTTGACGCTATGTTTTCAATTCTCGGAATGCCTTCCTTCTTCAAACACTCAAATGGCACAATAAAACATCTATTGTGAATATCTTGTTCGGGTGACTTAACTCCCTTCATTCTCTGCGATAAATCCGTATCAGCGGGTAGCCGAACGAGTTATTACATATTTATTTTAGCCTTGTTTGATAGGGTCGGCCCTCCAACTTGTTGACTCTCCCGATATTTATAACAACTTTAGATTTACCTACTCTTCAAAAGAATAAAACAGAAAAAGCCTCCTGTCAATATCGTTTACTTAAAAAAAATGAAAGGTGCCCACATTTTTTTCAGTGTACCTATTTGACCTGATCTCACGTCGTCTATTTG
This sequence comes from Stenodema calcarata, assembly GCA_963920205.1. Lineage (NCBI taxonomy): Eukaryota > Metazoa > Arthropoda > Insecta > Hemiptera > Miridae > Stenodema > Stenodema calcarata. The sequence continues at coordinate 57,282 of OY986051.1, forward strand.
CTCAACTTTGTCATCAATATCTTCAAAGCTCTTGACTTTATCACTGAGTCATTTTACGCAATTACCAACTCATCGTTGATGCATTTAGCCACAACCCCCTTCCTCGCAGCTCTGTTGAACTTCGTGTAGAGTCCAGAATTGTCCAATCCTCGTCCCTACTGAATTTCTGCGTATTTATATCAGCGCTTTCAATCCCAACTAGCATTCACGATTTTTTTGCTGCTCTAGTCAAGAGTTATGAAGAAATTTGAAATCGAATCGACGTAAAAATTTAGAATCTGAATACGAAGAAGAAAAACCTTTGATATATCTCGTAGATTGGTTCTACGACCAGTGTTGATCGTTGATACTCAACTAACCTGCTTAAATGTAACTATTTCTTGCTGTCTCAGAGGCTTCTTGTTCACAGGTTTATTGATGAAAAGGGAGATTTACCATGTCAGCATCATTACCATAAATGCCGCGTTCAAATCGGTTCAGCCGCTACGCCGTTTTGGCCAGACTTGGCGATAGAAGATTTAGGATTTTACAGATATAGATTTATATGGTTCATTTCAAAAATCATAGTGAAATGAACTGGTTCAGCATATTTGCATTTCGGATGTTTAGATTCAAATAGCTGTATAAAATTGTAAGTCAGTAGCAAGAATGGAAGAATCAGGCATGTATGTCATTCCCAGTTTGGAAGACATATCATCTTAATACGTTCCTCTAACAAGGTATATTTAAAGTACCTATTTTGTCTGAATCTCGATGAATCACTTCCATAAGTACCCTACTGTAGATTACAACATGAGATACGAGTACTTGAGGACAACGGCATCCACATAACTCAAAAGAATGGAGGCTCAAATTTGCGTCATCCGTTATTGTCAAACAAAATAACCTAAATGTCAGGCGCAGACGCATTGTAGCGAAGGGGATTCGCCGTTGGAATTAAATGTCACGGAAATACCAAATTAAATTTACAGCTTGAGATCTTCTGCCGGCATGAGGGCTAATCGGTATTTACTGCCGTGGCCCTGTCGTACGGTGACGGCCACTCTTGAGCTATGACTTTTTGAAAGTGCGGACGAAAAATTAAATAGGCGCGGTAGTTATATTTATGTAAACAGCTGTATGAAAAATGGGTTTCGTGACTGAATATTTCTTGTTGTACACCGACAGGGTTGATGATCTGATTTTGGACATGAATTCATGCCACACATATGATTGGAGCTGTCTTCTCATACATGTAGGTACCTACCAATGCCAAGTCTGAAGAGAAGTTTTGCTGAAAATCCTCAAGGTTGTAAATTATATCATTCCAATAATTGGAATTTCTAATTATTTCCAATTTCTAATTATTAGAAATACTGAAAATTAAGCAATCAATCGAATGAACCCGAATAGAATTTACTGGTAACCTTTTTATGTAAAATGATTTTTATATGCCGTTTTTAGGAACTCAACTTTTTACACAAGCTCTTTGCGATAAAATTGGGTGCCAGATTTGAAGCCATTTGGTATTTCTTACTATTCTGTATTTTGGAAAGGCATGGAATCGATCTAGTAAAAAAGAACATTATATTGGTAGCAGGGTAAGTGCCACTTATGAACTTACTTCCTCTCAATGTTACGTCAAAAGGAATCAATTACTCACCACTAGGCCACCAACATTGCGAAGTATGTCTTTACTGTTTTTCTTCTTCATGTTTCCATCTTCCAGTGATCTTCGAGGTACTACATATGGTTCAGACAAGCAATTGATCAACTACGCGACTTGCTCTTAATGTCAGAGACACAAAGTCGATTTGAAAGCCCTGTCCATAATTCGAAGAGGGTTTTTTTGTTGAGTGATGGGGGAAATTGGATGGGAAGAAAAACTGTCAACATCAAAATTGCGATGCTATTGAGAGATATATCTTTCAGGAACAGGTCCGCTTGATTCCAGCTTAACGTTTTATTTGCGATTACAAACGAACGTGTTTAGCTTCGTTCTTTCTCTTTCCTATACTTCTTCTTCTTTCTTTTTCATCTTCCTCATTCGTATGTGTGCTCGGATCTCGGAACTCAAGAGCTCCGTTCGCCCCGTGTGGTCCAGTTTTCTTGCTATAAGAAACTGGGGTTTGTCGGGAAGCTAAAAGCGGTTATCCGTTTTTTCTTTACTGAGAGTTTCTTCCAGGGGTGCGAACCTTGAATGTTAAATGTGTCGATAGTTTTCTTAGATTACTTTTCATGATTTTCTGAAGAACTTAGAGGTTATGTGGGCATCAGGAGAGTCATTGTCGACATGAATGACTTCATGCTCAATCTAAACAAAAACGCTGAGATTTTTTTGACAAATCGGTCATTCATTTGCAGACGGAATTTGCCAATCATATATCAATGTTCCCACATATTGGCGATTGGCGATGCATGATATTGAAACGCTCATGGAAAAGTGATGCATTCTGAGTATATAAGGTTTGGCATATATGTGTTGATGATCTTTTCCCCGGCTTAACTTCAAGTTCTTACTGGTAGAAAATGGCTTACCGAACCTTCGAAAAATTTGTTCGGGTGAATAAATAAAGTTTCAGAGCTATTGAGGGATTTGTGAAAATCCTAATACCTATTTTCTACCCCAGAGGGTTGAAGATTAGGGTTTGAATGAACTGATTGACTGAGGGTTATGAAAAATTACACTAGGATAGTCTGAGGTGGGCAATATAAAATTCGTTTTATATTGAATTTAATACAGATGGTAGGCACCCAATCTTCACCAACTGTTTGTAGTGGAAAAAAATCCGTAGAGAATACACCTATCGAGAGTATCAATAAAATATATAATATATATTTTATTGCTACTCTCGATAGGTGTACCTATTATAGTTAAAAATCTGGCATTGCATGTCTACCGTTATTCAGGAAGATGCTATACCTAATTGTAGGTTTTCCACAGTACAAATTTGTAACGGATGCGTCCACCGAAATTGGGTGAGGGCCCTTTAAAAATAGCTCTCTGTCTTCGTTTTTTAACCAACCGTTCATGGCCGATTGTATTTTATATTTTCTCACTTTTATTATTGCTTTTCTTTCGTAAAAGCCTACGATTGAAGGTAAGGCCGTAAAAGCCGCAATTCGTGAGGACCGCCCACCGAGCAACAAGTCTGACTTAATGACTTTTTTTTTTAGGGTGGGACTTCTTTTATTATCAGAAATTAACTTTTATTGACCATTTTCCCGATTTTAGCCCGTATGATATTATCTTCAGAAGTTATGATCTACAGGTCGGTCCCTCGTCAGATTTTAGTCATATATAGTCATATATATAAGACTATTTTAGTCTTATATATAACCAACCCTGTGTGCTTACTAATTGAAAATGAAAATGAAATTGTCGGTCATGATCCATTTTGTGGATTTCCGATGAATGTGTGCCCCGAATTGAAATGAATAGATAGAAAAACAGGTAGGAGTATGTCTCTACTTCAATTGGTTCTTAAGCCGTCGCTGGTGGGAACTAATCCTGAAGTCGTTCAACTTGATTGTCGACATCGTCACCGTCCACAGCTGATCATTCGATTGATCCCAAATACAGTTTAGGTCGGATACTTGCGAGGGACACAATTGCCGCGGAAAGCTCATTAAGGAAAAGACCTGGGTTAGCAGTAGGGCGGTAGCAGATAGGCCTATCAGTGTGTGCATCTATTCTCACGGTCCAGACCCGATCTTTATCAGCTTGTAGATCCTCCGCGCCGGTTCTGTTCCCAGTCCTGTTTCCCGCTTCTTCACCTTCCACTCAATCAGGGTGATCCTTGTAAGGATATACCTCCTCCTTTTCCACCATAATCACCTCACCACCATATTGTCATTGTGATGTAGTACATTGATGTTCAATACACATGCCAAAAGAGAAACCTCCCAGTTTCTGTAGGGGTTCGGTACCTATATAAATCGCAAATGAACTTGTTTCTATTCAAAATTGAACTGTTCTACTTCATACTAAGGTTTTCCAACTTTGAAGTCCTTTTCTCGGGTTTATTATGAATGAGAGGAAGCTATACGTACGACACCTTTGCCGGATTCATTTTTCCTTCAGAGAATTTATACCTCTTTCCATGAAAATACTCGTAGTAAATCGAAAAAGCAATTTTATTAACTATCGACCATTCATTTGACGAAACGGTGGGAAAGAGTTGCCATACGTGAACCCTACTATCGGATGTTTATTTTCCTTCCGATCTCGAAATAAAATATTTGGTTCGTGAACGGAATAAATTGCCATTTACTACCATCTTGTCCTATTTCTCAGGACTTCTTTGCCTCGCGCGACAGGGTGGCGATTATATGAGGGGCTCCTGAAATGCAATTAAAACCCAATTGGCTGAGGTGATTTACCGGTTAAAAAATGAATACACGAACCCCTCGACCGGCGGTATGATGATTATGATTACGAATTTAATCTCCGAATGAAATAGGTGCTCTGGCCGGTAACAAATTCTTCAGTTCATAATGAAGAAATCAAACGGCGTACTGAACCAGTAAATTAATTATTATGGCTTAGAAATAATTGAACTAATATGAACTCATAAATAGAGCTTTTTTTTTCAAGTTATAATTGTTGGACTTAAATGACGAAAGTGTAAATAGACAATATTATGATCGTTATATTGCCACCTGGAGCGTATTTTAAACGGCTCTCATGCCTACATACAAACCAAATCATGTACCCTTTCTACTTTTTGTCAAATGTGGATGATTGTCCAATAAACATACAGCAAAAAACAATGATAGGACGTTTGAGATAATAATACGAAGACAGTTGTGGGATCTAAAGGGAAAAAACCGTAGGTACGGGTGGGATGCTGGGATAGTGCCTTGACAAATACCCAATACACCTTTGAACACTGTCTGAATCCCAGTGTTGTTATCAATAAGTCGAACCTGATTGCCATGTAAAATTGTTTATCATTATCAATGTAATACCGAACAATTTTCAAGCAATACTGAGTGTTCCGTGGAAAATGTTCTCCTTCAATTTATCTTTATACAGTTTCAAGCAGGCACCCAATCTATCATCTCAGTTTATCGTTGTAGTATATCGTTGTCGAGCCCAGAATTATTCAATAATAAAAACGGTCACGGACAACCATTTCCTCCGAACTTCGATTATAAACCAACGGATTTATAGTTCTAACTGACAAATCCCAATCAGGAATTGTCGCGAAATACCCCACCTGTTCTGTGTAAAGTATTATTTACGGCATTGGAATTTAGTCCGTTATTCTCTAATGACTCCGCGTTTATTAAAAATTATCAAAGCAAGTAGGTAAATCAAAATTGTTGTAAAAACATCGACTTGTAGCTCCGAGTGCAATGGAAACCAATGAGATCAGTAGATAGTGAGACAAGACGCTCAGAGAGATTTAATTTATTTTCACGGACTCCCGTCGCCTATACCTACCTATAGTATTTTTATGCGATGCTCGTGCTTTCCCGTTTTCCTGCTTATTTAGTTTCTCTGAGTAATGAAAAATACGTAGTTGTATTTTACCAGAGGGAGAGATGATTTATATGAAAATAACTGTAAATACCAGGTGATTTATATACGGTGTCATCACTGAACCCGCCCCCCGCTCAGGCCCTTTGTCGTAACAATCTTCTATGCCGATTTATTGCTTAACCGTACGATCCACTCAAAATTGGTGGACTGATACATCTTAGCAGCATTGTTTAAATGAAATATACTATTAATAATTTATTATTAATAGTATATTTATTATTTAATTATAATAAATAATTATAAATAAATAAATAAATATTCATAAATAATGATTCAATCATGAATTATTCATATAAATAAATTATTATTAGGTCTCATCGGAATTTTGTTGGGAAAACAGTAGGGACCATGAGCTTGAGGAATTATTTACATTGTTTACTGCAAACAATTTTCATGGAAGTATGCAAAATTTTCTCAATTTGGTTTCTTAACAATCGAAGGACAAATGTGTGTGGAATTCAGGACAACAGTTGTTCTAGTTAGTTACTAACGGAAGAATCGGAAGTGCTGCTGAAATCACACCAATTTTGGTGGACTGATAAATTATACGGCTCGGTACACATCAAGTACCTACCTCTGATATTGAGTGACTCGCAATATTACTAAATCACGCTGGTTGCTGGTTGCATGAGTGGGCCAGTGAAAGCAGTAGAGACGATGATATAAATAGAGGAGAGGAAGTAAATACAATCGAGATGCAATCTGGTTTAATAGTATCTAAAGGAATAGCAACCAAGTATCTTCCTTCATTCCATAACGTTCGCCCACTCATTACTCAAGCAAATCTCTTATGACTGCTTCTAAATCGTCAACAAATCAACGTTTGTCGTTATAGCGGCTTATCTCTGGGAGGAGACCTTGAAAATCGTCCATAGGAAACATCCACTGAATATAGTCACTTCTCTTCGTCCACCTCATCGTTCCCTGTGCGTTTGAAATGTAGATGTTCTTCGCCGGGGCCGTGACTTATGCAATCGCTTCGATTTGCATGCGAGGCAGCCGCTTGCAAGTCTATGAGAATCCCCTGTCCCCTTCACCCTTGTGCCCCGAGGGAACTTTCAACTTGACACTGTTTTTCCCTCGATATTAGATGTAACGACACTTGCCGGATTTTGTTCCTGCTTAGCAAACTGCAGTAGGTATTCCACAATAGGCGCCTCTTCGAGGGGTGTTTTGAAGCAGCAAATCCCCTTGTTGAGATGGTGTAATACATCTGATTGGTATTTTAATCTTAATCTCTAGTGGAGAAATTAACTAGTTTTGTAACATCTGCATGTTCTGCTATAATCGGAAAAGGGCTATGAATTTGGACCCAATTTATAATAATTTCGTCCACCCTCAAGTACCACCTTTACCGATGTTTTACCGTACCGCAAATCGCCTATAACGTTCCGAAAGTCCGTCGTTTTTCTGATAAAAGAATAGATTAGTGATTTATAATATTTCGAGCGTCTCACGGCAACTTCCCACATTGTCATTTTCGGTCAAAATGAGTTATGCATACCATTCGAAGCGTCTTCCCCCGGCGATCTATCTAACTAAGTATAAGTTAGGTAACACTAAATCTCACGATTTATTTTACTGAATTACTCATTGGCAGATGGTTTTTTGGCTCTGCTGAATAGTCGCCCAAATGACGATGTGGGAAGTTGCCGTGAGACCCTCGATTTATAACTGGTTTAAATCCGTGAAGGACACAACATCCAGCAATATAAATATTGGTAACTAAAGTAAAAATATTGCTAAAGTAAATTTACTTACCTACCACAACATGCCTAACCAGGTGTTGGAGCGCGAAAATAATGCGTAACATTCATCTGGGCGTGTCTTGCAACGGCAGTTTGCATTCTTCATTATCTCTTGAGTCCCCCCACCAGTATCACAAACTCTGTTTGCTTTCCTGATAACTAAACGCGAGATAACTTCTATTGTTTTTGACGGCTAGCGATTTTCTCCTCAGCTCTCGATGTTAGTTAATGATATATATTTGGGCGTGGCAGGGGCTGCGGTAGCCGGCGGGAAAATTCCGCCGCCAAACGCTTGACCGAAGATCACTGTGAGCGTATGGTGGTTTGGACTGATAGCAGTGATTGAAAGGTAAATCATTCATGAGATATTTTATACTACGAACATTGATTCATAGCTTCCTTCAGTTCCACGTATTATATGTTCGAAACTATACAAACTGTCGTAAGGTAGGTATCCATAATGTTAGCTTCCGATCAGTAACAAGCGAATTCTGTTTGTTTTTACCTCCGGAGTTGTGATTTTAGTGACACCAACAAAATTAGGCCTAATTGCAGTGAAAGAATCAAGTTGGTACAGTGGAAATGTAGGATTATACAAATACATTTCAAATACATAACATTTCTACAAATACAATTAATTTTACAATAATTTCAATGAAATTATTGTAAAATTAATTGTATTTGTAGAAATGTTCTGTTCAACCTGTTTGTGACATCACAGCCGAAAAATATATTTTTGAATATTTATTATCAATATAGTATTATGAGCAATTTGTAAACCTGTAGCCCTCAATAGTAGAGAATTCCATGTTCAAAAGATTTGATGTTTCGGACATGTGGGCAACCCGATTTTTAACAGAGGTATCAAAATCAATTCGATAGGTATCTTACTCTTTGTTTTCTAAATTTGTGCGGGTACTTCTTGTGACAGTAGTATTATTATACAGACAACCGTGAAATAGTGGCATTCCACCTTGGATTCTCCTGGAATGATAATGTATCTTTCTGCCTTTGGTAATCGTAATAGCGATTTATCAGACTGAGGCGTCATTGCAGCCATCAGTGCCATCATATTAGCAACTCAGTTATCGCGTTAAGTAATCCGTTGCTAACAAAGCGCCTTTCGTTCAGTTACGTAAGGTCATTGTTTTGATATTAGATGAAGAGACATGAGGTGCGACATGGGGATGTGCATCTCGTCACCTACTTGTCGTTTTAAAACACTGTACTTGAGAAGTATTTAATGTAAGAGTATAATCCTAACCAGTCATATAACATAAATAGTCGAACCTCAAACCTCCTGTGATTTCCTTAATATTTTACCGTTCTATTTGAATCGTTAGAGTTTGATTTATTCTACCGGATTCGTTCTATTTAGCTCTGGCAAATTTGTAAAATCAATGCAAAAAGATGAGGGCTTAAGCAATTTAGGATTAAACTGTTCGTTAGGTGATCCCGTACCATACGTTTCATAACGTTGAACCTATAAACTGTAAAAAAACGTTAAAACTGCAAAACTATTAATAACTGACTGAATGTGGGACGTTATACCCAGGTTCATTATTGTTAGAACATTTCATTTCTAATTTCTACTCGTACAAAATCGTGAGGTCTTCAATACACACACACCTGAGCATCTCTGGATGCCGCATCTGTACGGAGGATGTTAGGAACTGGTTTACTAAGACTTAGTATATTCATTTTATGATACTCCTTGACAGTCTCTGCCTGTGCGCTAACGTTGATTTTTCACGTGCAAGTTGGATGCCTCGATTCGTTTCTGATTTGGAGGATACCTAATTTGTGATTTTGATCATAGGTTTCGGGACCTACCACCCACCTGGGGAAGCTGTGGGGTGCTCAAATTTGCCAATGCAATTTCGTTGAATTTGGCAATATGGCTGTAATACACACGAGGGAGAATAAACAATTTCACGAGTCACAAAAGCGTCTTGTGAAATGATGTGCGAAACAATGCGTTTGTTTGATAAATACGTTCACAACCTTTTAAATATATTTCTTTGTGCTCAGGACGTATCTGCTCATGACTAGCACGTTTGAACCCACATGGGACCTAGCTCGTCTGTATCATATATGTGTCATGTATGTTATACCTATATAACAACCATGGCAGTAGGTATAACTGGCGCAGACCATCTCAGCAAGTAATACCGAAGCTATAGTAATAGTAAAAGATATTGTTTCAGTTCGGCAGATATGCGTACTCTTACTTTCATGTTAGTCGATTAGAAGCTATCACTCAAGCGACTCGGGGCGGAGGGTTACAACACTAAGAAAAGAGACTGGGTTGATGAGGATGGTCCTTATCTTAAAGAGACGCTTCATGTGAAAGCCTACATGTTGTCACTTAGTAGAGCGTGCTCTACCACTCTCACTCGAGACAACCTGCGGCATCTTCTTCCTCTCTCACCTTCTTTTTCGTCGTCTTCTTCTTCCCGACTTCTTCCTTCACGATCCCCCATCGAAAGATGAGCCCTTTCACAATCGTGATTAGGCCCCGCGCCGCCTCGGTAAACTCTCGGAGCTCAAACCCCCCACTCGCCGACCATCACTTGTCTAATACTCCTCTAACCCATCGCTATCGCGCCCATCAATCAGTTTCTCCTTCTTCGCGAGTCGATTTTCCCTCCCTTTCTCTACGAACTACATATACGAATACTGAGGGATTCGCCTCTTATCAACTTTCAAAGTGTTTGAATAGAATCGTTGGCCCAATGAAACGGATCCATTTATTTAGAAGCAATAATATTATGATATTAGGATACGTCCAATAATATTATGACATAATTTGGGATTTTCTTAAATAATGTATCGGTTATATTTGAAATGTCCTAAAACGTATTGGGATGGAAGAATTTTTTTCAAATTCTTTATTTATTAAAGAGTAAGATAACAACTGAGCCATACAGCCCATCTAGCTACTTCACTTGCATACATAAATCACATTTTATTGGAATTACAGCTCATCAGCTGACCCAAATACAAGCACACTGAACTGGGGATGCAACATAGGAACCAAATAATCGATTATAACATCAAGAAATGGGGGGTTTCAGATATCTGCCTCCCTCTGGCCCCTCTGACGTCATCACCACCTCCCTTCGCTACCACCCGATCACCTAGCCAGCCCGCAGTCTGACGTCATAGGCTTTGACGTACTAGTTGGCCTCCTGCCAGCCGTCTGACGTCATAGGCTCTTACGGCATCTGCTTTGACGCACTAGTTGGCCTCCTGCCAGCCGTCTGACGTCATAGGCTCGTGCGTCATATTCTCTGACGTAGTGGCCCGCCGATCGCTTGTGTTCTGACGTGATGTGAAGGAAAGGGTGAATCAAGGGAACAAATTTTTCCCGTTTCAGTTTATGTGCCAAAGCAAAGACATGAAAATGTAAAAAAACTATGTAAATAGGTACCTAAGCCCAACTGTAATGTCAATTTTCTGACAATGAGTTTTCGACTATTGTTTTCTTACCTTTTTACTTAAGTAGGTACTTATTGCAATTTGAGACTGATAATGAGCTGTTTGCAAATAAAAAGTCTGATAACTACTTTATTACCTACATCTTATTAATCTATTTTCATGTTCCGATTCACAGCTGAATGTATTTTATTTAGATGGAAGTCGAAAAAAGTGAAAACGATGGAATGACGAAACCTGTTGACTACTGACTCAAGAGATACTGTCGACTTCTAACACATGTACGTCGACGACTAGTGCAAAACCATGTCGACTACTGAAGAAAATGTTGGTCACTGGTGTCGACTACTAGAGCATTGGGATTTTTTACAAAACTTGATTTTCCCTTTTCAAACCATGTTGAATAATATTTCCCGCTGCCAGGTCTTTTACGGAAGGATCTTGGGTACACAATGAACAGGTTTGCAATGAGAAAAAACTATTTCCCTACGTGAAAGGTAAGCTCAAAGTTCCAACTTCCTTTAACGTGTCGACTTCTGACGCATTACCTTAATACCTGAAAATAATAATTTGATATCTGAAAACCATCTGCTGTTCTAATCAGCTGGGCCAGTATGAACAAAGACTTGACAGGCTGCCTCACCATTCACCCACATGTTAACGAATATTGATCTGCTCCAACATGTTAGAGTAATCGATTAATCAATACCGATTAATCGGCCAGATCGATTAATAGCTTATGATTAATCATTTCATGTTATAATCGATTATTTGGTTCCAATGCTGCACCCCTAATATCCGCTCCTCCACCAAAACTTAAGTGAACTGTGAAGTTTTAACGACAAGCGTGAACTATGACTTCAATTTTGCTCTTCAACTCAAGGATTTCTGATGAATGAGAAGACAACGGGTACTACGAGTATATTCACGGATAGGAGGATGGTGGTATCATCAAATAAGTGGCTATCAGCCATTATGTTATGGTCTAATCAGAATCAATTGATGGAAACATGTCATTGAAATGTATCAAAATTGCTTGCAAAAATTCTCCTCCACCAAAATTCATTGATGAAGGATACCTCTTTCTCCATGGCTGAAGGATAGGTACCCCTTTCCTTCATCCATGGAGCCAGTGACAATAACAACGACGGCTTGTCTTAATTTGTGCCTACCAAATGACTAATCGGTTTTCGAATACATCTGGATTTCGAAAGCATTTTTAGGCATATTAGAATGCATAAAATCCTGATGTATTCGAAAACCGATTAATCAGTATTAATATCGATTAATTAGTAATAATAATCGATTAATAAAAATAATTGGCAGCTAATCATCTATTAAAATTAATCGATCAATCGATTGATCGGGGCCAAATAATAGATTATCCGATTAATCGATTATTTATTTGCATCCCCACACTGAACCATTCATTTTGGTCCTCAATTTCGCGAAATAATAAGTCGTGTGGTCTTGTTCGATCCAAACGCCGCACTGTTTCACTGTTGTCGAAGATCCGGCTCATTTCTAGATTTACATGTCAGTGAGGTCTTTCTTCATGCCTCACCGCATAGTTCTTGATGGCTTCGGTGACGGTTTCCATTTTCAGGTCACGATAAAGGTCGTCATTTCTTAATAGCCATGGGTCATCCCTCTAAGTACTTCGTTTTGGAAAGTTTGAATGTGTTTAATGTTGAATTTTTTATAGCAGCCCCAAATTTTTATGCCATACGTCCAGACTGGTTTTAGAATTTGCTTGTACAGCAGTAACTTGTTGTGAACCTCTAGTTCTGAGTGCATCCCCAGTAACCAATAGGTACAACTTCCTATATTTGATGTTGAGCTCGGTTTTTTAAAATTTTGATGTGCTGTTTCCATTTTAGTTTGGCATCTAGCCGCTAGATTATGATCACCTGATACCTGCTTATTATGATCATCATAATTATGATCAATTTATTGGCCACGGTTTGTCATTCTTATAGGTACGTAAAATTCACGTATGCAGATTTTGTTTCGTTTAGTTTGGTTCTCCATTGTTGGGTCCATTTGATGGATCAACCTTTATCAAGGTGATTGTGCAGTTTGTGAGCAGCTTCTTTTGCTGTGCCCCCCTCGGCCGTTTACATTGAAGCATTTGCAACTACAATTGTATATCTTCCAATAACGATCTCAAGGCATCCGCTACCTCAAAAGAAGCACTGTCTAAGAATCAAAAGATAGCACTGACAGATTTATTTTTCAGGTCACCTACTATTTGCAACTCGCGTGCCGATGTGTTTCTCTTGTGGTACGTTTCATATCTCAACTTATTTAAACTATTTCAGCTATTGGCAAATTACAATATTTGTCTCAGTCTGGTCATTCCGATAAGGTTGCATAGCTGAGGATATGGCTTGGCGGGAGGACCGCGTCGTGCGGACTTGGTGCGATCAGACTGCCGTTTCAGAACAAAAGCTCCCAGACCCACCCGTCGATGCTGCCTTCTTTCGGAACCCTCTCTATAATTAGTGACGAGCAACGTCACCTATGAGAATAAAATAGAAAACCTCCGAAAATAGATGTTTTGACGAAACATCAAATGGTAAACTCTTATCAGATGCCCAGGAGCATAAAACGAACTGGTCGTCGTTCTGCTCCTTTCGAGTCCAGACTCGCCAGTCTGATCACCCAATTTGTACGTCCAGGTGGCTGTCCCCACGGACTCACTCTCCATAGGGCCAGAACAATAGCCGTAATGATGGGATCAGTAGGTTATTTCGAGCTCATCTATTATTGGGTGTGACGACGGTAGGATGCGACGCCTATTAAAAACCGCCTTCCTCTTCACCGTGCCTTTAACCGTAATTATTAAAACTCGAGAGTTTCTTAGATTCATCTCCTACCTTCCTGACCAGTTTTTGTAATCGCATCGATGCTTCCGTGCAGTTCAAATATTTACATATAATTAGTGGCGTTTTTTGGCTCTGCCCTACAGAAGTGGCGTTTAGATAGCACATATCTAAAACGAACCTCTTCCAAACTCATCTTTATGGAATTTGCAGTTAAAAGCCCAGTCTAAGAGATTCATAAATTACAGTGCCACTATGGAGGTTATATAATCATCAATCGACCCAGGCCATATTTAGGGTACCACATTACTGTCCATTATATCACGCTTGTTAATTGTACTCGTAAATACCACTTTATAACGACGCTGATGGAGCACAGATACCAACTGCATAATTTTGAGTATCCTTACGTCACAGTTATACAACTTGATGAAAAATTTGAATCAATTGTAAAATGATATATTAACAGTTGGTACAAGTGCACTTTGTACTATTACCACTTGTTATTGGTGGCATACGCATGTGATGGTGTACATGTGTATTACCTATTCGTGTATTGACTCTTATGACATTGCTGCGGGTGAATCTTGAATTCTCATGTTTCGGGGTTTTATTGCGGACCCAATCCAGTCTCTTAAATCTTGACGCTCAGCAAGCCGATTACTTCCAAGAGAAATAAAAATAAACAGAAGAAAAACGATGATATAAAAACGAGTCTGAGACACAATTTAAGTCTGGGAGACATATTAGAGATCTGTATCATTTCACCGCTATCCGCCAAACACCGCCCATAAACAAGGCCGACGAAAAGGGCTTTAAAACCCTTACGCCTCTAGACAAAAAATGAGCTTTGCGTTGAGTTTCATCCGATTTGGAGACTTGGAATCGGGACATGGAGTTTATGTTGCAAGGATATCGATAGGAAGAGTCGCGTTGATATATTTCATCCGGATTCCGCGCCTTCCTCCAAATCTTATTCCGCGATTATCATCATCGAGAGTCACCTCCCTATCAAAATAATGCGTTTTCATCCGATCGCCCAAGTAGAAATACAATCTAGTTAAGCTACAACCTAAATGTTTGAATATAAGTTCTCAAACATACATAGTCTAGTATTTTTGAACAATCCGTATCATGGCAATGAAAGCTAATGGAACTAGATAGAAAGCAATCAAATCAAGGATCGTATTCTGCCTTGTTGAGGTAAAACGCCTCAACTCAAACTTCAAAACATTGCAGAAATTCGCGTCAAAGTTTTTCACTGAAACCTTTGATGTAAGTTGACTGCAACTCATGATAAATCCCACAATTTTTTGTGAGATATCGATCAATTGAACGGTGAAAAAATACTCGCAACTTAATTGATTTGTAATCGCAGTTAAGGCGATTTTAAAATTTCCAGCTTCCGTTTTGGGACAGTTTGTATAGGTAAAATCCCTTAACTTGCTCGTGAGGCAGTCACCTTAACGTAAACAACTCAATCAAACGGATGTTTTGTTAGGAAATTTTGATTGACTGCCTCAACCGAAATGTAAAGCCAAAATAATGTATTTTTTGTAGGTAAAACGCCTCATCTTAATATTTTGGTGAGTTGAGGCGTTTTACCTTAACACTAGCGCGAAAATAAATACATTATTAAGGTTATATTACATGAAATGTTTTATTGTACGCTGGGTTCACCAGAACTTGCCCAAAACCCACAAACCACAAAATACAAGATGGTGTTGCTTTAAAGGTTATGCAAGGCTACCACAACAAGGTACCCATTGGGTGTTTTTGTGATTTTACAAATTAAGAAATAGTGTACTACGTCTTTACAGTTTGTGTAGGGCTTCGGTGTATTTAACGTGAACGCTCACAAATCGGTCTCTCATTTCAAACAATGAGCCTTCTGGGTCAGACGATGAATCAGAAATACCGAACAAGCGTTGGAAATGAGCCGTAATGTAATTGGTTTGTTGTTACACCGAAGGAAATTACGTCGAGGGGCAATAACACGTGTATAAACGAGACCAATAATTTTTACCTTTCTCCTCTCCAGCACCTGAAACGGCTTAGTGATTGCTGTAAAGCGATCCATTAGTATTTTTTTCAAACACTCGAAATCGCCATCGTATTACAACTACCCGGTGTTTTTAGGATATCTCGAATGTTATATTACATGTTCAAAGTAAAACGTTGGTTGTATCATAACTTTGAGTTTCCTCTTGAAGAAACGGCTTATTTCAACTACTTACCAAATAAACTTGAGTTCTCCACGTGAAGGAGAACCGATATACAAAAGAAACCTAGGTAGATCTTTTATTCCACGTGTCTTGCAGGCTGTACCACAAATACGAAATCTAACAAACTTGTAAACAATTCGTCATTCAGTAAGCACTAGGGATGTCCCAAAAGTATCGATACTCAAAAGTATTCTTGGGAAAAGTCTCGATACATATCAATAGGTACTTTTTTCCCTGATAAATAGGTGGTGTTCTCGTGACGTCACGAACTATCGATATCTCGAATCTCCCGTGTGTCCGCCATTTTGGTTCGGTCCGCTGTGATTCTCTGGTACAGTTTAATAATCATTTTCGAGTTCAACCACTTGAGGTGGTGTCTATAGACCTGACTTGTTCGTCGGAGAATCATTTTAGGTAATGAATTTTCATGAATTCGTCGGTCCAAAATGTACGAAGTTCTTTGACCTGCAATTGGATTTGTTAGGTGCCTAGAAAGTCACTCATGAATGCTCAGTGAAGATTTGGAGAACATATAATGGGTACTTACCACGCCTTCCTCATAGTCACGGCTGAAAACTCGATGCAATATTGTAGTCAAAGTAGGTATCCTTGTACTTATTGATCAAATCGATAGGGTAGAAAAAAACCGGTAGGATCTGAGAAAGAGCGAGGGAAGATAGTGGTGCGGGTGTAACATTACGTGTTGTTCGTGTCTCGTGTCACTCGCTTCAGAGTACAAAACGAGAGACACGAATCTGGCGGACCCTGCAGAAAAAGTAATCGCATGAAGTTTAGCAACAGTGTACATTAAAGCCAATTGGTACGGTTTGTAAGAATCGCTGGATAAAGATGCTATTTCTTTCGTATTGGTTGGTAATAGTGGATTCGATAACTAATTTACAGAATAAAAACAGATGGATGGGCCGAAGAAGTACATAAAACATCTGTTGCTTCAGGCCGCTGTGTTCAAATATTTAATAAGTTGGCGAGGGGTGATGCAAACAAGTTCGCGGGTTTCGTCGGTTATTTTCCCCCACCAAATTTTTCTCCGATCGTGTCAGTGTCACCTTCTTCCATCGTTGTATTGGTAAAATTGAGTTCAGTACAAATCTATTGATCGAGAAGACGCATTACTATCATTTTTCTCTGCACACCTTTATTGTGAACTGAGAATACAACCAATTTCCATGGTTTTTACAAGGTATATACCTAAACAATTCCGTAACAATGCCGGGACGATGGGACATAAACATGTACAATCGGAATTACTCATAAACTGTTTCGACCAGATTCAGGAGAATAGTTTCCATCATGAGGTAACGAGGAGGATCAAGTAGAATAATTGTGTACTAACCATCCTGAACATGGCCGCCTTATAAATAGTATAACCTTGGGGTATACTCCATTTATTACAATATAAATAGGAAATGCTAGGTTTAGCATCAATTCTTTGTCGTGTTGGTTCTTCTGAAAAATGTCATCCAATTTGATAATGTATTTTCCCTGCAACATAACAGACATGCAACGGCCGCTCTCGCTGGCTCATACAACTTCAAGTCACAGGTTTACATAATGTTGGTCTACATATTCCACTATAGTTCTAATTATTTCAGGTTCATAAAACTGCGCATAATTCAGCCGTTGGCCGTGATAATGAAAAATGTAATGATTTTTTACCACCATTTTTTAACCCCCCCCCCCCCCCCTTAGAACGGTCCGATTCTGCTCATCTACGAACTTAGCCTGTCGATTGCCAGCACGGATTTTTTGTACAAATTTGAACTTTTTATCTCAATTCCAAAAATGAAACATTGGGAC
Source organism: Stenodema calcarata (assembly GCA_963920205.1). Taxonomy (NCBI): domain Eukaryota; kingdom Metazoa; phylum Arthropoda; class Insecta; order Hemiptera; family Miridae; genus Stenodema; species Stenodema calcarata. Next base: position 74,863 of record OY986051.1, read on the forward strand.
GAAGACACCTGTTGTAAATGATTTTTTACGCTGAACACGATGGTGAAGTCAGAATTGCGATATCTTATTTCGTTCTCAAACTGGAGCACTTTGAAGATGAAGAAACGTGGTTGATACTTGAGATGTTCTTCACGGACATCATGTTCTTCAATGGAGACATTTCGCTTAAAACCAGTTATTTCTTCGAAAATTCGCTCTTATAGCCATGCTGCATGACTGCGGATTTTTCTTTCTTTTTCTAAAAGCACCGCCCTTTAAACCGCGGTCATGTGACCACGGACGTATCCCAAGTATTTCCGCCACACCGGTAGCTGCCATTTCACGGGATAATGGTCGCGTAATGGGATTAAAAAACCCCCTCGAGAGCTTCAGTTGTAGGGAGTATCGGGGCCTTTGAATTGATGGATTAGTCAGGGAGGGCTTCGCCCCGTGCGACCCTCTTTTTTTTCTCTCTCATCCGAGATTTCATATAAATTATACGCCATTTGAGGCGGGCTGAGGCGTAAAGGTGGTTTACATTAGGAGTCTTGTTATCATTTTCAGAAGGGGGGAAAAAGACCATTAGTCGAGGTTCTATCGTCCTTGGGCTTATCAACCTCATTTATGTTTTTGAGGTAACCTTGAGCGACGGCCTCTGATAGTGAGTCCACACCATAATTTTTTGAATAGTCATGTGCGGATCTCGAATATTCATGTTGATCCTAGGACTACGATGTAGTTTCACAAGTTTTCAATTTCGGTCAAGATACTTCGTCTATTTCGTAGTCTCGGAAGCAATAGCATCAAGTAAGATTCACTACCAGGTGATAAAGTAATCGTATGAAGCTCCAATGTGAGCCATTTCGCATGCAGTTATAAAAAAAATCGTGATAAAAACACAACAATTCACACCATATTTCCTCGACTGACGCGAAACCGGTTGGATCCCTACTTACCAGATAATCTAGACTCTGTCGAGACGCTTAATATGACTTACTAAGAAATTGTAATTATGCAAATGATACGGTATGTCATATTACAAAGCTTACTCGATAAACCCCGAGAAACCCTCATCAAAATTCGTACAACCATTATCCATCATTATACAAATCATCAGTCTGTCCATGACTCTCGTTAATCCATCCGACTTTTATACATTTTGTAGGATGGCGCTTGGCCGCCAGATATACTTCGTATGAATTTAATGAGAATTGTAATTGAAACCCAGCGGACGTAACCTTATTTGCTGTCTGAGCAGTGTATCTGACGACTTGTATCCACCGAAAACGTTTGCGTTGAATGACGCCACAACTCTATTACACACCTTAAATCATCTGATGGACCCCGTGGGTGGCAAAGGTGCTGCATCTGATTGAAAAGCCTATGCCGAATGACCAACACGGTTGTCAATTCCACAAATTGTAACGTAATTAGCAATTGTACGCCACACTGACCCATTATTGAGGATAAAACTTACCAAACATCTGACAAAAATTAATCGTTGAGATGAGCCGCAAATCTTTTCCCCATGAAGCCTCAAGTTATTTGAAACCTCCAGATTTTAATAGCATTTTCAACTGAAGAAGTGGCCAATGTAAAGCACTCCTTGGATCCTGGAGCGAATGACGAGTGATAGAACCATTAGAGGAGGAAGGCTAGAGCCTCTTGGGTCCCACATATTTCACTTCTTTTCATCATTCAAAACTCTAAACAGGCTAATGAGGAAGAGAGCTTCTCATTCCTGACGTTGAGGGATTGTAGGTATAGTTTTTTTTTCTCTATTTAATCGTGACCCGGTAGCCGTTAGCCGCTCACCATCCCCCGAACTGACATTGAAGCTACCTCACTTTCATAACATGCAAGTAGCCCTCTGGCCAATCCATCGCGTTTTCAAAATGATTTGGAAATTTTGTTGAAGGTTTTTTTAGTCGATATAAAAACATTTGACATAAAACCATGTGTCTTCCAAATTCGCTCTTATAGCGATGCTACATGACTGGATTTTATTATATTCCTCCCTTGCAAATTTAAAGCCTTCTTCCTTATTTCGTTAAGTTGACCAGAACCTCCGTTTTTAGCGAATTTTCGAAGAAAATGTAGCTATTGTTCTCGGTCCAAAATGTTTAAAACTCAAATTTTCTATGGAGCACTTTGAAGATGAAGAAACGTGGTTGTTACTTGATATGATGTTCATGGTTATTCTACTCTAATCTGATGGCGGAACGCGATATCGCAATTCTGACTTCACCGTCGCGTTTAGAGTTGAAATATCGAAAAGCTAAGGGGGGTTTGGGGTGTTGGGGGGGGGGGGGGCACTCAAAAAATGAAAGTCTGACAAGTGACACCTCATTTTAAAGGGTTTTTTTTTCTATGAAGAAAGTCTATGAAGTTGTCTATTTTCAAATTTTCACGACTCTTTGTCTCCACCCGATTGCTTTTCCATGTTCCAACTCAAAACGGATTTAAATACCAGTTCTATCTTTTTATTTCACCTTCGCAACGAACAGAGTAAAATTTCTATATTAAGGTCCAACACCCACCTTGGAAGTTGGCTCAACACTACAGAAGATTAGGTCCCCAAATTTCGGAGGGGCTTATGAGAGACCTGTACCATTATGGAATATGAGGGCAACCGGAGGGTGGAATAAGCTGGAAACGGTGATTTATTATAATTCTGTCTGGTTGGGCTCGAGAGAGACTGTTTCACTAGCGTTGGCGACAGACTCTGTCTGATGAATTCTGATTTAAATCATGTGCTGTCCGAAAAGACGCCAACGTAAATAATAGGATTTGATGAGGACACGAAGAGTTTTCTGAGTTGAGGTCATAAACTCATTAAGGCCATTTCAAACAAGTCAGTGTTGTATTTTTACATTACTAGAACAGGTTGAGACTTGATCAGTTGCTGCCATACAACTTTGGTACGTTACCAAACATAAAACTGAAATTTTTGAATAGGTGTAATGTTTAATGAGGCTAATTACATGTGTAATGAGGCTCCCGAACTTAGTTATCCAGTTAAATTCAGCAATTGTGCAAGTAGTCCTCTGGCAAATCCATCGCATTTTCAACATGATTTGGAATTTTCATTAAAGGTTTTGTTAGTCTGTTTCGTACTGATTCACCTACATCGAGGTGATGCTATCGAGCATGGAAAACATGAAAACCCTTCAACTCTGATAAATGATTGATGATCGCGAATTGAGTCTTGGAGTTTTGAGTCGAATAGAGTCTGGTGTACTGGTGTATCCTCGCCAAATCCATTACTCATGTCTAGTGGTGTTGAACACGCTTAGGTCCCACGATAAATGTTGTATTACATTCAAATCACACATTACTAATAGATTTGAAATATGTTCGAGGGAGGAGGACGTTATTTCCTATTCCTATTAGTAGATCATTTCGGGTCTACTCATATATTCACGCTGAGTTGGGCAACGGGATTCAAATATTTGGAGAAAATAACAATCTTTTGCGCATCTGTCTTTACAATAATGATTCCTCGATAAATTTTAAGATTCAGTAGTTCATGTAAAATGTCCACACGTAATATTACTCACGTATGATTATGTTTTGAAAATAATCGTACTATGTGAAGAATGTCACACGGTAGAGCTCTGGCCATATTATAGTGCAGTACAATTCAATTACACTGTAGAAAACTTGTGTTGGTGTTCATTCCATTTACGGCTTTACAAATCAGAGGCGAATCCACACTAGCTAGAAATATCCTAGAGTGTTTATTCACATCACCTTCCAAGGAGCTGACAATGAGAAATCGGCTCGGAGCTCGGATAACTATTTGTTGGAAGCCGTAGAGTCACCGAAATCAACATCTTCCACGCATTGTGTCCTTCAAGCCTAGAAACAATGACGTAAGTTCAACTCGTTGCGAAACGGTTCAAGCGTGAAGAAACAAGCAAACATGAGCGAGGTCGGTGGAATCTGTAAATGGGTGAGGATGCATTGAATTTGCAGGGCGAATATTGAGTCAAATTGAATGAGTTTGAATAGTCGTGTGGGAATTAGGGTGTTTATACTCGTAGGAACTCGGAGATAAAATTAGTTCAAATCTTTTGATGAGTGATATTAATGTATTTCGTAGGCACTTTAATAGTTTCCTCTTTTGTGGGTAGGAATGGACTGCGGTGTGGGGTGACCACAGAGTATAGAGTAAATAGGTTCACCACATTCAGAAGTAACAAACTCCAATTTCTAAGCGGATGGTGGCTCGAAACATTATAACTTTCCACAATTATCCGCCCGTTATATTAGAAGCACCATCCTCTAAGTCCGAACACTGTTCTGGGGTAGGAATCTCGCTTTTCAAGGAAATTGAAGGACTAAGTTTCAATAGGTACTGGCCAAGTGACATTTACCCCGTAGATGATTCGTAGGGTTGAATACACAACAATTGGATGAATTGTATTAACTTACTTTAATACGGTCAAAAAGGTTTAGTTAATTTTCAAGAAAAGAACGGGTGGTCAAGTAGTCCTAACAAGGTTTATCAATAAATGGAACAGATTAAAAAGAATACGTCTTAACGACCATTTCTCAAGTTCACACTTATATTCTTATCTGCATTCCAATTTGGCGATTAAAAAACTCTTCTTTCTGTAATTCATGTGATATTCATATAAGTTAAAGGTGATATGTGAAAACATTTCCTATAATAAATTGTAATTATGTTCATAGTAACGTTCGTCCGGTTGGGTGTGAGAGAACATGTTGACATTTTTTAGGCGCAAAAATGCTCTTGAACATTTTAGCGGAGAAAAAACTCGTTAGGTAGCATCAGGAGCCAATAAAATCGATGCAATTTGACGGATTGGCTCAGTCACCGGAAGTGCTTTGTACTGCTAAATCGTGAAAGCACTTTTCTCTGATGACGTTCAGAAAAATGGGACATGAATGGAAAACTTCACACGTACATCGAAGTAAACTGGGGCGTATCAATTTTCGCTGTTGTTCACTTCCTCTTCGAAACAGCTGACGATCCAGGGATCTTATCCTCTGTTTGGACGAACGGCTGGCCGTTTAGCGGAAACACGTCAGCTAAAGTAGGCGCGGGTTTTCAGCTATAAATTCAAAACGAACGCCAGAACGGTAGCCATAATTTATACTAACGGTTGATGCAAACAACAAAATCTTTTGTCCGTTTATTGCAAGAATTCAAATTATTCTGAGGTTCTTGATTGTTTACCCGGCCGTACCATACAAATTATACCATGCGCGTTCAGAAACGCCAACCACTTCCACGATGAAACTATAATGGCAATTGTATGATTGATGAATACCGTTTGATTTTCACCTGTCGATTTGATAGATCGATAGATAGATAAAACATGCTTTATTACGTAACATTATCAATTTACAAAACAACTTATAAGGAGCCATGCCAATAATCATGGCCCCGCAGTACCTACGATTACACTTCTGCTCATTAGTCATATAGATAAATTATAATTCAAAAATTCACTTCTTGCTTAATATTGAACGGAACAAATAAAATGTCCAACCAAAATTTTATTCTGTACATAATCGTACTTGTTCCAATTTTAAATTCGTGGAACAGTGAGGCGAAGGTAGACAAATATCCAAGACGGAAAATACAAGACGCGCGAGTGAAAAAAAACGCTGTAGTGTGAGTGTGTGTATATGTCCCCGTCTTTATGGGACCCGCTTCATACGGACCCCGGAGTTGGGGCAGCTAACCAGAATCTTCTTATTCTTGGGAGGGGCTCGGCCGACAGATCAGGCGCGGCCGACAAATCAGACGCTCTCCATCAGAAGGAAACAGTGCCCCCCCCCCCACCCAGGGGGATTCTCGGTAGGGGCTCGGCCGACAGATCAGGACGCTTAGATCAGACGCGGCCGACAAATCAGTGTCTGGAGGATTTGGTGTTCGGCCCCTCCCGCCGCCTTCGGCGTTCGCCCCACACCCCCGGCCTTCAAACTTCGAAGTTTTTGACCGGTCAGAAGGATTCTGCGTTCCCCCCCTCGCTCCTACCAACGGTATTTGACCCGTCAGAAGGATTCTGCGTTCCCCACTAGGTCCTGCAAACAGTATTTGACCCGTCAGAAGGATTCTGCGTTCACCCCCTCCTCCTAGCAACGGTATTTGACCCGTCAGAAGGATTCTGCCTCCCCCCCCCCCCCCTTTACATTATTTACACATACTTGCCACAGCTAGCTTAGCCACAGATCTTTTCTCTTGTAGGTGGTGGTTGGGGGTGAGCTCAGGCGTTAACGTGATTCCCAAATACGTGTACCTATTAACAACAACTTTCCGGCCACCAAAACGCCATCTCTCTCTCGCGCCAGGTTTGCTTCTATTTCTAAAAAAACCATTATTTTTGATTTTGACAGGTTAAGCTCTAAGCCACCCCGAGTGGAACAATATACCTCCATCCGAATTACGCCAGATACCAAATGAATCACGTCATCCATGACACGTACCGCCCTTCCCGTTCCCCCAACCACACCCCCCTAAAAAAATTAAAATAAAAAATACAAATCGTGCAGATCATTCAAAAATAATGCAAAAAGGGTCGGTGAAAGCAGTCTTTACCCCTGTACAAGTAGTCAAGTATTCGGTCATTAATGCATTTACGAGTTTGACGGCAGACTCAGTATTAGAGTATAATTCACTTAGAGAGTATAAAAATCTGGTCAAACTGATGCGAAATCAATAAAGAATGCGTAAACCTTTGATCGTTTAATACTGACCAAACTCGTTGAGTTGAAAATATTATCTATAGGTAGTAGAATAATTCTATTGCTTCTCCAAAGCCCTGCCCCATGCAACCCGTTAACATTTTGATTTGATTGGTTCCATTAAATTAGTATTAAAATGAATTTCGAAATAAGTTAAACATGGCCTAATACCGCGTTGGTATTGAGGTATTGAGAGATGGTGAGAGGTCCCATATGGTAACATAGATCAGTTTCAATAGTTGTAGGGGTTCGTTGGTGTTACAAGCCTTTATTTAACCTACTAATGTGTATTTATTTATATGAAAAGGTGTTCGAACGAGGGCGTACAGTTTATTAGTGAGATGATTTAAACTAAATAATTACACAACACTCACGGCCGCAGAACTTTCCTCGAGATTTTTCAAATTTGTTGATCAACATAGATTCGAATTAGTTTGAAATGTAGGAATAATTAGGTTCTACAACGTTGGGTGTTGTTTTAATCAGGATGACACACGATAACCTACCAACTAACGACGTTGTGGATTATCAAGATCGAGTATCCATTTTTGATAGGCCCTCTATCATGATCATCCTTACTCGGTTGTGCTAAAGGTGTTGTGTAGAAGTCATGCCGTCACTGTATGAGACTCCCAGAGTGTCGGTTAGTTGTGCTTATCGTACAAAAAGATCTCGAGGTTTCTTTCGGTTAGTTTGTCCCTGGGGTACGCTTTCTTGACGAAGGCCTTGCCAGATGCGGAGGATGGCTGCACAACCGGGACGCTCACAATGTCACTTTCAAGATGCAGTCACTCACTGTCCATTTCAATCAGAACAATGGAATATGATTCTTTGAAAAAATACGAATCGAAAAAATAATTGGGTAGCTTCGGGCTCAGGCATTGATAAATCATTTGAAGATTCGTGGCTGCGTTTTTCGTATTATTTGCCCCAAATCGAATTTGAGACTGGGATTAAATTTATCAACGAGCTTTTAATGCTTTAATGGATTTAATCATTTAACGAACTGATTAGTTCCAAACGTAAGTGGGCATGAATAAGCTGTGAACATGAGTATTGAGTGACCGATGTAGAACTACAACAATTTGCACCATTTCTTATACCATAAATCAACTCTTGACTCCACGACGAGTGACTACCTTTTTCAATGCGACAAGAATACTCTGACATTTGAACGACTTTTCGGTTAGTATTTCACTATTTATAATTTGAAGAAAAAAAATAGTTTTCGAAGCGAAACGGACGGTGATTCGAATCCAATCGGGCTCCCGGGGGAAGTGAGTGTATCGAATTCCAACCGAACTAATCCTTACGGCTGGCGGCTTGACGTGACTTTAAACAACTTTAAAAGCCCTAAGACATACAACAGGAAAAGGCGTCGCGCGTAATGACAAACGTAGCCAGTCCCCGCCTACCAGGTTGGCAATCTTTCAGTGGCTATTGAATAAATAACATCTGCTTTACTGTCCGTGTTCAACAAGACCGAGCCATGGTTGCGATGAATAATCATTCAAAGAAAGCAGTTCCTTGTTCGCCAGTCAAGCATTTTGTTCTAAAGAATTTATGGTTTTGTTATGCTTCGAAAAACAATCTAGACAGTGAGATGCCCGTGGGTTTTATTTATCTACGTTATACTCCTCATTTATTAAAACGGACGAAACATGCAAACTACTTGTCGGTGTCCCTGTCGAGAAATCTGTTCTGATAGAGCTGTTGTTCATGTTTGTATTTTCAAAAGTAAAGTTGTATTAAGTTGAGGAAGAGCACATAAAACTGTGATAACTGCCTGTTTTACAATCTATGGGCAAGTTCAAAGCGCACTTTGCAAATCTCATTCAAATATTTTGCGGGCATTCGAATACACAATCAGCTGGAAATGTATGGCTTTATCCTCCAAGTTGTCATTATCCTCACAAATCCAATTCAATCTTCTTAAGCTTTAGCAACCTATTACCAGTAATATGTGATATATTCCCAATAAGGTCCTTGTATAAAGGCTTTATAATAAGCCCTCGTTCTTCCCTCACCGAAATACGCCCCTCATCTTCCATGTGTTCTCCTATGTACGCGATTCACAAGTACCGCCTGGAGTTCGTTCCGAGGAAATTCTTGCAATATTTCTCTTTCAAGGTGGGAGTCCTCTCAGGAGACATTGACTCCGAGTCCATACTCCGTAGGTGCAATTTATTAACTCTTGAGAGAAGACGGAGTTCATCTGACCTTGTGCTGTTCTTCAAAATCATCAACAACCTGATTTACAGCCCACGTTGCTCTCCGAGATTTGCCTTTCCTCTCCTCGTTCTACATTTCGCTCACCAGTTCAGTGTCCAGTTCTTCTCAGTGAACTATGATCGAAATGGACCGTCTCCCCAGCAGGGCGAATCTGCTCTTGTCGGTGAACCCTCTGTTCGAATGTTTCTATTCCTCCCTTGCAAATTTAAAAACTTGAGTTGTCTCTTCCTTATTTCGTTTAGTTGACCAGAACCTCAGTTTTTTTTCGTTTTCCTCTGTTTGATTCCGGTAGAAGTTCTATTTTATTTTCAATTAATTTCATTTTTATTTTTCCGAATTGCGTATGAATGTCATGTAATCACACTATGAATGTAAATGGGCAAGCCCGTAAAAATTATAATAAAGAAATAACACAGATTACGATAATAGCATTACAAAAAATCATATCAACAATATATATATATCCTGTGTCTCAGGAACTCATGAAATATCTAACTGCTTTTCCACTGGAAATTTCAACAAAATCGGTAGGAAAGACAGCGGAACCGAATGAGCATGCGCAGATGAAAGTTACGTTGGATATTGATGACTGAGCGGTGTTATTGCGGCTAAGGTCCGTGGAAACAGACCGGTGAACAGACAGGCACAGAACCAAATTCATTCAGGGGAGTCTGACGCAAATTGTGAATAAACATTTTAATTTAGGAGTGTGGCGACTTGAGGTATTTCAAAGGTGATTTGGAGACGTAAAATCACTATCCTGGTAGACCCGGACGCTGGATCAAAATCTATGAAATTGTCTATTTTCAACTATACACGACTCTTTGTCTCCACCCGATTGCTTTTCCATGTTCCAACTCAAAACGAATTTAAATACCAGTTCTATCTTTCTATTTCACCTTCGCAACGAACAGAGTAAAATTTCTATATTAAGGTCCAACACCCACATTTCAATGTATTTGCATTAGTTATCATTTAATCCGAACCCTCATTTGTAGTCACGAAACGTGTCTGGACTAAAGTTGGCTCAACACTACGGAAGATTAGGTCCCAAAATTTCGGAGGGGCTTATGAGAAACCTGTACCATTATGGAATATGAGGGCAACCGGAGGGTGGAATAAGCTGGAATCTGTGATTTATTATAATTCTGTCTGGTTGGGCTCGAGAGAGACTGTTTCACTAGCGTTGGCGACAGACTCTGTCTGATGAATTCTGATTTAAATCATGTGCTTTGTGGGGGCATCGAAGCCAATTCCGTAAAATACGGCGTAAATAATAGGATTTGATGAGGGCACGAAGAGTTTTTTGAGTTGAGGCCATAAACTCATTAAGGCCATTTCAAACAAGTCAGTGTTGTATTTTTACATTACTAGAACAGGTTGAGACTTGATCAGTTGCTGCCATACAACTTTGGTACGTTACCAAACATGAAACTGAAATTTTGGAATAGGTGTAATGTTGTGACGTGTAATGAGGCTCCCGAACTTAGTTATCCAGTTAAATTCAGCAATTGTGCAAGTAGTTCTCTGGCAAATCCATCGCATTTTCAACATGATTTGGAAATTTCATTAAAGGTTTTGTTAGTTGGTTTCGTACTGATTCACCTACATCGAGGTGATGCTATCGAGCATGGAAAACATGAAAACCCTTCAACTCTGATAAATGATTGATGATCGCGAATTGAGCCTTGGAGTTTTGAGTCGAATAGAGTTTAGTTAGTAGCTTAGTTATCCAGTTAAATTCAGCAATGTTTGCACGGTGCCTATGGAACCCCGCCAGCTCACGCAGACAGAACTTTGGTACAAAACTTCATAAATACGCATCATATTTCTGGCAAGATGATGGCGTCAGTGGTAAGGACTCACGAAAAATACGAGGTTAGTATTGTTCTTCATGAGTTTCGGACTTTTTCAACTTACGTCTGTCCAACTGGTGCCGATAATGAAAGATTATTGATAATTTATTTGTATTTATATACCTCATGGGTACCTTTTGAAACATTTTCCTTTCATGGTCGATTCCAATGGTTCAATATTCGAAATATCAAACAAGAGAATTTAGTGGAGAAAACGACCATGTTTGAATTGATGGGACGTCAGGGACGGATCAACGCCTTGCGCACAATCTTGTAGCTACGAACACCAAGTCAATTGAAAACCAAAAGTTCCCATGCTAACCTTGACTCGTGTGAACTCACCGTGCAGACATTACTAGTGTTCATCAGTTAGTTCAATCATTACCGATTGATTAGTTTCGAAACCTGATTACTGGTTAATCGAGGCATTGGTGGTACATTTCGTAAACTTCTAGAGTTGTGTGATATCAGATGGACGATCTTCAAAAAAATCGAAAGAAAGATGCTCGACTAATCACCAACATCGGGTGCCTCGGTTATGATTCTGTAAATCGTACATAACCTCCACAATCCACTCCGCTGCCTACCATTAGTTGGTGTGATCTAACATATACTCTGATAGAATATTATCACGAACGTAAAATTGTACAAATAATACGGAAAGCCATTACTCGCGCCGCGGTGGACGTTAAGTTCAACTTTTATATCCATTATAGGACAAATAGAAATCCTGAGCGCAGCCTGACGCCATCACCTCCGTATGTTCTAATGATACTTACGCAACGAGAAATTTCAGAAAATGCGAACCCTCTCAGGGATTACCGCTATAGGTCGAGAAATTCTATAAAAAAGCAAAGTACCTAGTGCCATCCAAGGAATTTCAATCAGGTTTCGTTATTAGTTTGAGGGTTAATGGAGGCTAATTTATTATTCCCAAGCTATTTGCCAAGTCTATTACTTGAAAAAAAGAAATGTAATTAGGCGCAAAGTACCGAGGCGGCCCTAGGGAAACGGGGTTAAGCCTTATCTGTCCGTATTTTCGATAAATAGTAAAGAGGCATCTTTGGATAAAACTTCAACTAAAGCACTAATCTGTTTGGAAGTTTCCGCTGGAATAGTTTCGTCTCCATACATATAAAAACAAGCTGAGTGCTAAGCAAACCAGATTATTAGCGACGTTGTAAAATGATTACAGCACTAGTAAATATATTTCTCGCTTTTGAGAAAAGTGAAATTACTCAAGCCGGGTAGTTTGAAATTACTCCGCAAACTGATGGTTTCAGGATTTTCCTGCAGATGAAACTTTATGCCAGGATTGAGCGTGACGCGTTCTTTCGAACAATGGGCTCTGCACAATAATGAGATGTATAAAGCATAATATGCTTTATACATCTCATTATTGTGCAATATTATTATTCTTGTCACTCTGGGTTGCGCAGTTTTAAATTTTTATATCAATTTTCTTGAAGAGGACGCTACTTCTTATCTGTCAGAATATTCGTCATGTTAATCATCACTATAACCCCCCTCAATCATCCTTCAACGGAATCTGGCAGAACGGGCAGTGGCCATTTTCCAAGAGTTGTTACTTCATCATTGGTGTTCGTCTACTTGAATTTTTTTGTCTGCCAACGCCAGTCACGAAGAGCCGGAGGTTCCCTTGGTTCAGGAGGTGTTTGAAGCACTTGACGAAACGGCTAAGTCATTTGGATCTATTGTGAGGCAAATCTTTCACGTTTACCTCTCGATATGAACATCAGGAACTGAAATGTAACGCACTTAATCTCTTCTTCTTAATTACAAGTATCTCCAATCAGGTTTACCAATCGAACGGTATGGATTCGAAAGAGATAGATAGAAAACTATAATTATTGACATGAATCACATATTGGTGCATTAAATCACAATTCGACGAGAAACTTCGTGAAAACGAAAAACAGTTGACTTCATATCGACTCGAGGTGTTCATTTGAGTTCGAATGGAAGTTCAAGAAGAGCAATTGTCGACTCAAATACATCGTGAAAACGAAAAAAAGTTGACTTCATATCGACTCGAGGTGTTCATTTGAGTTCGAATGGACCGTCAAGAAGAGCAATTGTCGACTCAAATACTTCGTGAAAACGAAAAAAAGTTGACTTCATATCGACTCGAGGTGTTCATTTGAGTTCGAATGGACCTTCAAGAAGAGCAATTGTCGACTCAAATACTTCGTGAAAACGAAAAAAAGTTGACTTCATATCGACTCGAGGTGTTTATTTGAGTTCGAATGGACCTTCAAGAAGAGCAATTGTCGACTCAAATACTTCGTGAAAACGAGAAAAAGTTGACTTCATATCGACTCGAGGTGTTCATTTGAGTTCGAATGGACCTTCAAGAAGAGCAATTGTCGACTCAAATACTTCGTGAAAACGAAAAAAAGGTGACTTCATATCGACTCGAGGTGTTTATTTGAGTTCGAATGGACCTTCAAGAAGAGCAATTGTCGACTCAAACACTTCGTGAAAACGAAAAAAAGTTGACTTCATATCGACTCGAGGTGTTCATTTGAGTTCGAATGGACCTTCAAGAAGAGCGATTGTCGACTCAAATACTTCGTGAAAACGAACAAAAGTTGACTTCATATCGACTCGAGGTGTTCATTTGAGTTCGAATGGACCTTCAAGAAGAGCAATTGTCCACTCAAATACTTCGTGAAAACGAAAAAAAAGTTGACTTCATATCGACTCGAGGTGTTCATTTGAGTTCGAATGGACCGTCAAGAAGAGCAATTGTCGACTCAAATACTGCGTGAAAACGAAAAAAAGTTGACTTCATATCGACTCGAGGTGTTCATTTGAGTTCGAATGGACCTTCAAGAAGAGCAATTGTCGAATCAAATACTTCGTGAAAACGAAAAAAAGTTGACTTCATATCGACTCGAGGTGTTCATTTGAGTTCGAATGGACCTTTAAGAAGAGCAATTGTCGACTCAAATACTTCGTGAAAACGAAAAAAAGTTGACATCATATCGACTCGAGGTGTTCATTTGAGTTCATATCGACTCGAGGTGTTCATTTGAGTTCGAATGGACCGTCAAGAAGAGCAATTGTCGACTCAAATACTGCGTGAAAACGAAAAAAAGTTGACATCATATCGACTCGAGGTGTTCATTTGACTTCATATCGACTCGAGGTGTTCATTTGAGTTCGAATGGACCGTCAAGAAGAGCAATTGTCGACTCAAATACTGCGTGAAAACGAAAAAAAGTTGACTTCATATCGACTCGAGGTGTTCATTTGAGTTCATATCGACTGGAGGTGTTCATTTGAGTTCGAATGGACCGTCAAGAAGAGCAATTGTCGACTCAAATACTTCGTGAAAACGAAAAAAAGTTGACATCATATCGACTCGAAGTGTTCATTTGACTTCATATCGACTCGAGGTGTTCATTTGAGTTCGAATGGACCGTCAAGAAGAGCAATTGTCGACTCAAATACTGCGTGAAAACGAAAAAAAGTTGACTTCATATCGACTCGAGGTGTTCATTTGAGTTCGAATGGACCTTCAAGAAGAGCAATTGTCGACACAAATACTTCGTGAAAACGAAAAAAAGTTGACTTCATATCGACTCGAGGTGTTTATTTGAGTTCGAATGGACCTTCAAGAAGAGCAATTGTCGACTCAAATACTTCGTGAAAACGAAAAAAAGTTGACTTCATATTGACTCGAGGTGTTCATTCGAGTTCGAATGGACCTTCAAGAAGAGCAATTGTCCACTCAAATACTTCGTGAAAACGAAAAAAAGTTGACTTCATAACGACTCGAGGTGTTCATTTGAGTTCATATCGACTCGAGGTGTTCATTTGAGTTCGAATGGACCGTCAAGAAGAGCAATTGTCGACTCAAATACTTCGTGAAAACGAAAAAAAGTTGACATCATATCGACTCGAAGTGTTCATTTGACTTCATATCGACTCGAGGTGTTCATTTGAGTTCGAATGGACCGTCAAGTAGAGCAATTGTCGACTCAAATACTGCGTGAAAACGAAAAAAAGTTGACTTCATATCGACTCGAGGTGTTCATTTGAGTTCGAATGGACCTTCAAGAAGAGCAATTGTCGACACAAATACTTCGTGAAAACGAAAAAAAGTTGACTTCATATCGACTCGAGGTGTTTATTTGAGTTCGAATGGACCTTCAAGAAGAGCAATTGTCGACTCAAATACTTCGTGAAAACGAAAAAAAGTTGTCTTCATATCGACTCGAGGTGTTCATTTGAGTTCGAATGGACCTTCAAGAAGAGCAATTGTCCACTCAAATACTTCGTGAAAACGAAAAAAAGTTGACTTCATATCGACTCGAGGTGTTCATTTGAGTTCGAATGGACCGTCAAGAAGAGCAATTGTCGACTCAAATACTGCGTGAAAACGAAAAAAAGTTGACTTCATATCGACTCGAGGTGTTCATTTGAGTTCGAATGGACCTTCAAGAAGAGCAATTGTCGAATCAAATACTTCGTGAAAACGAAAAAAAGTTGACTTCATATCGACTCGAGGTGTTCATTTGAGTTCGAATGGACCTTTAAGAAGAGCAATTGTCGACTCAAATACTTCGTGAAAACGAAAAAAAGTTGACATCATATCGACTCGAGGTGTTCATTTGAGTTCATATCGACTCGAGGTGTTCATTCCAGTTCGAATGGACCGTCAAGAAGAGCAATTGTCGGATCAAATACTGCGTGAAAACGAAAAAAAGGTGACATCATATCGACTCGAGGTGTTCATTTGACTTCATATCGACTCGAGGTGTTCATTTGAGTTCGAATGGACCGTCAAGAAGAGCAATTGTCGACTCAAATACTGCGTGAAAACGAAAAAAAGTTGACATCATATCGACTCGAAGTGTTCATTTGACTTCATATCGACTCGAGGTGTTCATTTGAGTTCGAATGGACCGTCAAGAAGAGCAATTGTCGACTCAAATACTGCGTGAAAACGAAAAAAAGTTGACTTCATATCGACTCGAGGTGTTCATTTGAGTTCGAATGGACCTTCAAGAAGAGCAATTGTCGACTCAAATACTTCGTGAAAACGAAAAAAAGTTGACTTCATATCGACTCGAGGTGTTTATTTGAGTTCGAATGGACCTTCAAGAAGAGCAATTGTCGACTCAAATACTTCGTGAAAACGAAAAAAAGTTGACTTCATATTGACTCGAGGTGTTCATTCGAGTTCGAATGGACCTTCAAGAAGAGCAATTGTCGACTCAAATACTTCGTGAAAACGAAAAAAAGTGAACTTTTTATCGACTCGAGGTGTTCATTCGAGTTCGAATGGACCTTCAAGAAGAGCAATTGTCGACTCAAATACTTCGTGAAAACGAAAAAAAGTTGACTTCATATCGACTCGAGGTGTTCATTTGAGTTCGAATGGACCGTCAAGAAGAGCAATTGTCGACTCAAATACTGCGTGAAAACCAAAAAAAGTTGACTTCATATCGACTCGAGGTGTTCATTTGAGTTCGAATGGACCTTCAAAAAGAGCAATTGTCGACTCAAATACTTCGTGAAAACGAAAAAAAGTTGACTTCATATTGACTCGAGGTGTTCATTCGAGTTCGAATGGACCTTCAAGAAGAGCAATTGTCGACTCAAATACTTCGTGAAAACGAAAAAAAGTGAACTTTTTATCGACTCGAGGTGTTCATTCGAGTTCGAATGGACCTTCAAGAAGAGCAATTGTCGACTCAAATACTTCGTGAAAACGAAAAAAAGTTGACTTCATATCGACTCGAGGTGTTCATTTGAGTTCGAATGGACCGTCAAGAAGAGCAATTGTCGACTCAAATACTGCGTGAAAACGAAAAAAAGTTGACTTCATATCGACTCGAGGTGTTCATTTGAGTTCGAATGGACCTTCAAGAAGAGCAATTGTCGACTCAAATACTTCGTGAAAACGAAAAAAAGTTGACTTCATATCGACTCGAGGTGTTTATTTGAGTTCGAATGGACCTTCAAGAAGAGCAATTGTCGACTCAAATACTTCGTGAAAACGAAAAAAAGTTGACTTCATATTGACTCAAGGTGTTCATTCGAGTTCGAATGGACCTTCAAGAAGAGCAATTGTCGACTCAAATACTTCGTGAAAACGAAAAAAAGTGGACTTTTTATCGACTCGAGGTGTTCATTCGAGTTCGAATGGACCTTCAAGAAGAGCAGTTGTCGACTCAAATACTTCGTGAAAACGAAAAAAAGTTGACTTCATACCGACTGGAAGTGTTCATTTGAGTTCGAATGGTCCTTCAAGAAGAGCAATTGTCGACTCAAATACTTCGTGAAAACGAAAAAAAGAGGACTTCATATCGACTCGAGGTGTTTATTTGAGTTCGAATGGACCTTCAAGAAGAGCAATTGTCGACTCAAATACTTCGTGAAAACGAAAAAAAGTTGACTTCATATCGACTCGAGGTGTTCATTTGAGTTCGAATGGACCTTCAAGAAGAGCGACTGTCGACTCAAATACTTCGTGAAAACGAAAAAAAGTTGACATCATATCGACTCGAGGTGTTCATTTGAGTTCATATCGACTCGAGGTGTTCATTTGAGTTCGAATGGACCGTCAAGAAGAGCAATTGTCGACTCAAATACTGCGTGAAAACGAAAAAAAGTTGATATCATATCGACTCGAGGTGTTCATTTGACTTCATATCGACTCGAGGTGTTCATTTGAGTTCGAATGGACCGTCAAGAAGAGCAATTGTCGACTCAAATACTGCGTGAAAACGAAAAAAAGTTGACTTCATATCGACTCGAGGTGTTCATTTGAGTTCATATCGACTCGAGGTGTTCATTTGAGTTCGAATGGACCGTCAAGAAGAGCAATTGTCGACTCAAATACTTCGTGAAAACGAAAAAAAGTTGACATCATATCGACTCGAAGTGTTCATTTGACTTCATATCGACTCGAGGTGTTCATTTGAGTTCGAATGGACCGTCAAGAAGAGCAATTGTCGACTCAAATACTGCGTGAAAACGAAAAAAAGTTGACTTCATATCGACTCGAGGTGTTCATTTGAGTTCGAATGGACCTTCAAGAAGAGCAATTGTCGACTCAAATACTTCGTGAAAACGAAAAAAAGTTGACTTCATATCGACTCGAGGTGTTTATTTGAGTTCGAATGGACCTTCAAGAAGAGCAATTGTCGACTCAAATACTTCGTGAAAACGAAAAAAAGTTGACTTCATATTGACTCGAGGTGTTCATTCGAGTTCGAATGGACCTTCAAGAAGAGCAATTGTCGACTCAAATACTTCGTGAAAACGAAAAAAAGTGAACTTTTTATCGACTCGAGGTGTTCATTCGAGTTCGAATGGACCTTCAAGAAGAGCAATTGTCGACTCAAATACTTCGTGAAAACGAAAAAAAGTTGACTTCATATCGACTCGAGGTGTTCATTTGAGTTCGAATGGACCGTCAAGAAGAGCAATTGTCGACTCAAATACTGCGTGAAAACGAAAAAAAGTTGACTTCATATCGACTCGAGGTGTTCATTTGAGTTCGAATGGACCTTCAAGAAGAGCAATTGTCGACTCAAATACTTCGTGAAAACGAAAAAAAGTTGACTTCATATCGACTCGAGGTGTTTATTTGAGTTCGAATGGACCTTCAAGAAGAGCAATTGTCGACTCAAATACTTCGTGAAAACGAAAAAAAGTGGACTTTTTATCGACTCGAGGTGTTCATTTGAGTTCGAATGGACCGTCAAGAAGAGCAATTGTCGACTCAAATACTGCGTGAAAACGA
Source organism: Stenodema calcarata (assembly GCA_963920205.1). Classification (NCBI taxonomy): domain Eukaryota; kingdom Metazoa; phylum Arthropoda; class Insecta; order Hemiptera; family Miridae; genus Stenodema; species Stenodema calcarata. Next base: position 93,433 of record OY986051.1, read on the forward strand.
AAAAAAGTTAACTTCATATCGACTCGAGGTGTTCATTTGAGTTCGAATGGACCTTCAAGAAGAGCAATTGTCGAATCAAATACTTCGTGAAAACGAAAAAAAGTTGACTTCATATCGACTCGAGGTGTTCATTTGAGTTCGAATGGACCTTTAAGAAGAGCAATTGTCGACTCAAATACTTCGTGAAAACGAAAAAAAGTTGACATCATATCGACTCGAGGTGTTCATTTGAGTTCGAATGGACCTTCAAGAAGAGCAATTGTCGACTCAAATACTTCGTGAAAACGAAAAAAAGTTGACTTCATATCGACTCGAGGTGTTCATTCGAGTTCGAATGGACCTTCAAGAAGAGCAATTGTCGACTCAAATACTTCATGAAAACGAAAAAAAGTTGACTTCATATCGACTCGAGGTGTTCATTTGAGTTCGAATGGACCTTCAAGAAGAGCAATTGTCGACTCAAATACTTCGTGAAAACGAAAAAAAGTTGACTTCATATCGACTCGAGGTGTTCATTCGAGTGCGAATGGACCGTCAAGAAGAGCAATTGTCCACTCAAATACTTCGTGAAAACGAAAAAAAGTTGACTTCATATCGACTCGAGGGGTTCATTTGAGTTCGAATGGACCTTCAAGAAGAGCAATTGTCGACTCAAATACTTCGTGAAAACGAAAAAAAGTTGACTTCATATCGACTCGAGGTGTTCATTTGAGTTCGAATGGACCTTTAAGAAGAGCAATTGTCGACTCAAATACTTCGTGAAAACGAAAAAAAGTTGACATCATATCGACTCGAGGTGTTCATTTGAGTTCGAATGGACCTTCAAGAAGAGCAATTGTCGACTCAAATACTTCGTGAAAACGAAAAAAAGTTGACTTCATATCGACTCGAGGTGTTCATTTGAGTTCGAATGGACCTTCAAGAAGAGCAATTGTCGAATCAAATACTTCGTGAAAACGAAAAAAAGTTGACTTCATATCGACTCGAGGTGTTCATTTGAGTTCGAATGGACCTTTAAGAAGAGCAATTGTCGACTCAAATACTTCGTGAAAACGAAAAAAAGTTGACATCATATCGACTCGAGGTGTTCATTTGAGTTCATATCGACTCGAGGTGTTCATTTGAGTTCGAATGGACCGTCAAGAAGAGCAATTGTCGACTCAAATACTGCGTGAAAACGAAAAAAAGTTGACATCATATCGACTCGAGGTGTTCATTTGACTTCATATCGACTCGAGGTGTTCATTTGACTTCATATCGACTCGAGGTTTTTATTTGAGTTCGAATGGACCGTCAAGAAGAGCAATTGTCGACTCAAATACTTCGTGAAAACGAAAAAAAGTTGACTTCATATCGACTCGAGGTGTTCATTTGAGTTCGAATGGACCTTTAAGAAGAGCAATTGTCGACTCAAATACTTCGTGAAAACGAAAAAAAGTTGACATCATATCGACTCGAGGTGTTCATTTGAGTTCGAATGGACCTTCAAGAAGAGCAATTGTCGACTCAAATACTTCGTGAAAACGAAAAAAAGTTGACTTCATATCGACTCGAGGTGTTCATTTGAGTTCGAATGGACCTTCAAGAAGAGCAATTGTCGAATCAAATACTTCGTGAAAACGAAAAAAAGTTGACTTCATATCGACTCGAGGTGTTCATTTGAGTTCGAATGGACCTTTAAGAAGAGCAATTGTCGACTCAAATACTTCGTGAAAACGAAAAAAAGTTGACATCATATCGACTCGAGGTGTTCATTTGAGTTCATATCGACTCGAGGTGTTCATTTGAGTTCGAATGGACCGTCAAGAAGAGCAATTGTCGACTCAAATACTGCGTGAAAACGAAAAAAAGTTGACATCATATCGACTCGAGGTGTTCATTTGACTTCATATCGACTCGAGGTGTTCATTTGAGTTCGAATGGACCGTCAAGAAGAGCAATTGTCGACTCAAATACTGCGTGAAAACGAAAAAAAGTTGACTTCATATCGACTCGAGGTGTTCATTTGAGTTCGAATGGACCTTCAAGAAGAGCAATTGTCGAATCAAATACTTCGTGAAAACGAAAAAAAGTTGACTTCATATCGACTCGAGGTGTTCATTTGAGTTCGAATGGACCTTTAAGAAGAGCAATTGTCGACTCAAATACTTCGTGAAAACGAAAAAAAGTTGACATCATATCGACTCGAGGTGTTCATTTGAGTTCGAATGGACCTTCAAGAAGAGCAATTGTCGACTCAAATACTTCGTGAAAACGAAAAAAAGTTGACTTCATATCGACTCGAGGTGTTCATTCGAGTTCGAATGGACCTTCAAGAAGAGCAATTGTCGACTCAAATACTTCATGAAAACGAAAAAAAGTTGACTTCATATCGACTCGAGGTGTTCATTTGAGTTCGAATGGACCTTCAAGAAGAGCAATTGTCGACTCAAATACTTCGTGAAAACGAAAAAAAGTGGACTTTTTATCGACTCGAGGTGTTCATTTGAGTTCGAATGGACCGTCAAGAAGAGCAATTGTCGACTCAAATACTGCGTGAAAACGAAAAAAAGTTGACTTCATATCGACTCGAGGTGTTCATTTGAGTTCGAATGGACCTTCAAGAAGAGCAATTGTCGAATCAAATACTTCGTGAAAACGAAAAAAAGTTGACTTCATATCGACTCGAGGTGTTCATTTGAGTTCGAATGGACCTTTAAGAAGAGCAATTGTCGACTCAAATACTTCGTGAAAACGAAAAAAAGTTGACATCATATCGACTCGAGGTGTTCATTTGAGTTCGAATGGACCTTCAAGAAGAGCAATTGTCGACTCAAATACTTCGTGAAAACGAAAAAAAGTTGACTTCATATCGACTCGAGGTGTTCATTCGAGTTCGAATGGACCTTCAAGAAGAGCAATTGTCGACTCAAATACTTCATGAAAACGAAAAAAAGTTGACTTCATATCGACTCGAGGTGTTCATTTGAGTTCGAATGGACCTTCAAGAAGAGCAATTGTCGACTCAAATACTTCGTGAAAACGAAAAAAAGTTGACTTCATATCGACTCGAGGTGTTCATTCGAGTGCGAATGGACCGTCAAGAAGAGCAATTGTCCACTCAAATACTTCGTGAAAACGAAAAAAAGTTGACTTCATATTGACTCGAGGGGTTCATTTGAGTTCGAATGGACCTTCAAGAAGAGCAATTGTCGACTCAAATACTTCGTGAAAACGAAAAAAAGTTGACTTCATATCGACTCGAGGTGTTCATTTGAGTTCGAATGGACCTTTAAGAAGAGCAATTGTCGACTCAAATACTTCGTGAAAACGAAAAAAAGTTGACATCATATCGACTCGAGGTGTTCATTTGAGTTCGAATGGACCTTCAAGAAGAGCAATTGTCGACTCAAATACTTCGTGAAAACGAAAAAAAGTTGACTTCATATCGACTCGAGGTGTTCATTTGAGTTCGAATGGACCTTCAAGAAGAGCAATTGTCGAATCAAATACTTCGTGAAAACGAAAAAAAGTTGACTTCATATCGACTCGAGGTGTTCATTTGAGTTCGAATGGACCTTTAAGAAGAGCAATTGTCGACTCAAATACTTCGTGAAAACGAAAAAAAGTTGACATCATATCGACTCGAGGTGTTCATTTGAGTTCATATCGACTCGAGGTGTTCATTTGAGTTCGAATGGACCGTCAAGAAGAGCAATTGTCGACTCAAATACTGCGTGAAAACGAAAAAAAGTTGACATCATATCGACTCGAGGTGTTCATTTGACTTCATATCGACTCGAGGTGTTCATTTGACTTCATATCGACTCGAGGTGTTCATTTGAGTTCGAATGGACCGTCAAGAAGAGCAATTGTCGACTCAAATACTGCGTGAAAACGAAAAAAAGTTGACTTCATATCGACTCGAGGTGTTCATTCGAGTGCGAATGGACCGTCAAGAAGAGCAATTGTCGACTCAAATACTTCGTGAAAACGAAAAAAAGTTGACTTCATATCGACTCGAGGTGTTCATTTGAGTTCGAATGGACCTTTAAGAAGAGCAATTGTCGACTCAAATACTTCGTGAAAACGAAAAAAAGTTGACTTCATATCGACTCGAGGTTTTTATTTGAGTTCGAATGGATAGTCAAGAAGAGCAATTGTCGACTCAAATACTTCGTGAAAACGAAAAAAAGTTGACTTCATATCGACTCGAGGTGTTCATTTGAGTTCGAATGGACCTTTAAGAAGAGCAATTGTCGACTCAAATACTTCGTGAAAACGAAAAAAAGTTGACATCATATCGACTCGAGGTGTTCATTTGAGTTCGAATGGACCTTCAAGAAGAGCAATTGTCGACTCAAATACTTCGTGAAAACGAAAAAAAGTTGACTTCATATCGACTCGAGGTGTTCATTTGAGTTCGAATGGACCTTCAAGAAGAGCAATTGTCGAATCAAATACTTCGTGAAAACGAAAAAAAGTTGACTTCATATCGACTCGAGGTGTTCATTTGAGTTCGAATGGACCTTTAAGAAGAGCAATTGTCGACTCAAATACTTCGTGAAAACGAAAAAAAGTTGACATCATATCGACTCGAGGTGTTCATTTGAGTTCATATCGACTCGAGGTGTTCATTTGAGTTCGAATGGACCGTCAAGAAGAGCAATTGTCGACTCAAATACTGCGTGAAAACGAAAAAAAGTTGACATCATATCGACTCGAGGTGTTCATTTGACTTCATATCGACTCGAGGTGTTCATTTGAGTTCGAATGGACCGTCAAGAAGAGCAATTGTCGACTCAAATACTGCGTGAAAACGAAAAAAAGTTGACTTCATATCGACTCGAGGTGTTCATTTGAGTTCATATCGACTCGAGGTGTTCATTTGAGTTCGAATGGACCGTCAAGAAGAGCAATTGTCGACTCAAATACTTCGTGAAAACGAAAAAAAGTTGACATCATATCGACTCGAGGTGTTCATTTGACTTCATATCGACTCGAGGTGTTCATTTGAGTTCGAATGGACCGTCAAGAAGAGCAATTGTCGACTCAAATACTGCGTGAAAACGAAGAAAAGTTGACTTCATATCGACTCGAGGTGTTCATTTGAGTTCGAATGGACCTTCAAGAAGAGCAATTGTCGACTCAAATACTTCGTGAAAACGAAAAAAAGTTGACTTCATATCGACTCGAGGTGTTTATTTGAGTTCGAATGGACCTTCAAGAAGAGCAATTGTCGACTCAAATACTTCGTGAAAACGAAAAAAAGTGGACTTTTTATCGACTCGAGGTGTTCATTTGAGTTCGAATGGACCTTCAAGAAGAGCAATTGTCGACTCAAATACTTCGTGAAAACGAAAAAAAGTTGACTTCATATCGACTCGAGGTGTTCATTCGAGTGCGAATGGACCGTCAAGAAGAGCAATTGTCCACTCAAATACTTCGTGAAAACGAAAAAAAGTTGACTTCATATCGCCTCGAAGTGTTCATTTGAGTTCGAATGGACCTTCAAGAAGAGCAATTGTTGTCTCAAATACTTCGTCAAAAAGGAAAAAAAGTTGACTTCATATCGACTCGAGGTGTTCATTTGAGTTCGAATGGACCTTTAAGAAGAGCAATTGTCGACTCAAATACTTCGTGAAAACGAAAAAAAGTTGACATCATATCGACTCGAGGTGTTCATTTGAGTTCGAATGGACCTTCAAGAAGAGCAATTGTCGACTCAAATACTTCGTGAAAACGAAAAAAAGTTGACATCATATCGACTCGAGGTGTTCATTTGAGTTCGAATGGACCTTCAAGAAGAGCAATTGTCGACTCAAATACTTCGTGAAAACGAAAAAAAGTTGACTTCATATCGACTCGAGGTGTTCATTCGAGTTCGAATGGACCTTCAAGAAGAGCAATTGTCGACTCAAATACTTCGTGAAAACGAAAAAAAGTTGACTTCATATCGACTCGAGGTGTTCATTTGAGTTCGAATGGACCTTCAAGAAGAGCAATTGTCGACTAAAATACTTCGTCAAAACGAAAAAAAGTTGACTTCATATCGACTCGAGGTGTTCATTTGAGTTCGAATGGACCTTCAAGAAGAGCAATTGTCCACTCAAATACTTCGTGAAAACGAAAAAAAGTTGACTTCATATCGAGTCGAGGTGTTCATTTGAGTTCGAATGGACCTTCAAGAAGAGCAATTGTCCACTCAAATACTTCGTGAAAACGAAAAAAAGTTGACTTCATATCGACTCGAGGTGTTCATTTGAGGTCGAATGGGCCGTCAAGAAGAGCGATTGTCGACTCAAATACTTCGTGAAAAAGAAAAAAAGTTGACTTCATATCGACTGGAAGTGTTCATTCGAGTTCGAATGGACCTTCAAGAAGAGGAATTGTCGACTCAAATACTTCGTGAAAACGAAAAAAAGTTGACTTCATATCGACTGGAAGTGTTCATTTGAGTTCGAATGGACCTTCAAGAAGAGTAATTGTCGACTCAAATACTTCGTGAAAACGAAAAAAAGTGGACTTCATATCGACTCGAGGTGTTTATTTGAGTTCGAATGGACCTTCAAGAAGAGTAATTGTCGACTCAAATACTTCGTGAAAACGAAAAAAAGTTGACTTCATATCGACTCGAGATGTTCATTTGAGTTCGAATGGACCGTCAAGAAGAGCAATTGTCGACTCAAATACTGCGTGAAAACGAAAAAAAGTTGACTTCATATCGACTCGAGGTGTTCATTTGAGTTCGAACTGACCGTCAAGAAGAGCAATTGTCGACTAAAATACTTCGTCAAAACGAAAAAAAGTTGACTTCATATCGACTCGAGGTGTTCATTTGAGTTCGAATGGACCTTCAAGAAGAGCAATTGTCCACTCAAATACTTCGTGAAAACGAAAAAAAGTTGACTTCATATCGAGTCGAGGTGTTCATTTGAGTTCGAATGGACCTTCAAGAAGAGCAATTGTCCACTCAAATACTTCGTGAAAACGAAAAAAAGTTGACTTCATATCGACTCGAGGTGTTCATTTGAGGTCGAATGGGCCGTCAAGAAGAGCGATTGTCGACTCAAATACTTCGTGAAAAAGAAAAAAAGTTGACTTCATATCGACTGGAAGTGTTCATTCGAGTTCGAATGGACCTTCAAGAAGAGGAATTGTCGACTCAAATACTTCGTGAAAACGAAAAAAAGTTGACTTCATATCGACTGGAAGTGTTCATTTGAGTTCGAATGGACCTTCAAGAAGAGTAATTGTCGACTCAAATACTTCGTGAAAACGAAAAAAAGTGGACTTCATATCGACTCGAGGTGTTTATTTGAGTTCGAATGGACCTTCAAGAAGAGTAATTGTCGACTCAAATACTTCGTGAAAACGAAAAAAAGTTGACTTCATATCGACTCGAGATGTTCATTTGAGTTCGAATGGACCGTCAAGAAGAGCAATTGTCGACTCAAATACTGCGTGAAAACGAAAAAAAGTTGACTTCATATCGACTCGAGGTGTTCATTTGAGTTCGAACTGACCGTCAAGAAGAGCAATTGTCAACTCAAATACTTCGTGAAAACGAAAAAAAGTTGAATTCATATCGACTCGAGGTGTTCATTTGAGTTCGAATGGACCTTTAAGAAGAGCAATTGTCGACTCAAATACTTCGTGAAAACGAAAAGAAGTTGACATCATATCGATTCGAGGTGTTCATTTGAGTTCGAATGGACCTTCAAGAAGAGCAATTGTCGACTCAAATACTTCGTGAAAACGAAAAAAAGGGGACTTCATATCGACTCGAGGTGTTTATTTGAGTTCGAATGGACCTTCAAGAAGAGCGATTGTCGACTCAAATACTTCGTGAAAACGAAAAAAAGTTGACTTCATATCGACTCGAGGTGTTCATTTGAGTTCGAATGGGCCGTCAAGAAGAGCGATTGTCGACTCAAATACTTCGTGAAAACGAAAAAAAGTTGAATTCATATCGACTCGAGGTGTTTATTTGAGTTCGAATGGACATTCAAGAAGAGCGATTGTCGACTCAAATACTTCGTGAAAACGAAAAAAAGTGGACTTCATATCGACTCAAGGTGTTTATTTGAGTTCGAATGGACCTTCAAGAAGAGCGATTGTCGACTCAAATACTTCGTGAAAACGAAAAAAAGTTGACTTCATATCGACTCGAGGTGTTCATTTGAGTTCGAATGGACCTTCAAGAAGAGCGATTGTCGACTCAAATACCTACTTCGTGAAAACGAAAAAAAGTTGACTTCATATCGACTCGAGGTGTTCATTTGAGTTCGAATGGGCCGTCAAGAAGAGCGATTGTTGACTCAAATACTTCGTGAAAACGAAAAATAGTTGACTTCATATCGACTCGAGGTGTTATTTGAGTTCGAATGGGCCGTCAAGAAGAGCGATTGTCGACTCAAATACTTCGTGAAAACGAAAAAAAGTTGACTTCATATCGACTCGAGGTGTTTATTTGAGTTCGAATGGACGGACCTTCAAGAAGAGCGATTGTCGACTCAAATACTTCGTGAAAACGAAAAAAAGTTGACTTCATATCGACTCGAGGTTTTTATTTGAGTTCGAATGGACCTTCAAGAAGAGCAATTGTCGACTCAAATACTTCGTGAAAACGAAAAAAAGTTGACTTCATATCGACTCGAGGTGTTCATTTGAGTTCGAATGGACCTTCAAGAAGAGCGATTGTCGACTCAAATACCTACTTCGTGAAAACGAAAAAAAGTTGACTTCATATCGACTCGAGGTGTTCATTTGAGTTCGAATGGGCCGTCAAGAAGAGCGATTGTCGACTCAAATACTTCGTGAAAACGAAAAAAAGTTGACTTCATATCGACTCGAGGTGTTCATTTGAGTTCGAATGGGCCGTCAAGAAGAGCGATTGTCGACTCAAATACTTCGTGAAAACGAAAAAAAGTTGACTTCATATCGACTCGAGGTGTTTATTTGAGTTCGAATGGACGGACCTTCAAGAAGAGCGATTGTCGACTCAAATACTTCGTGAAAACGAAAAAAAGTTGGATTCATATCGACTCGAGGTTTTTATTTGAGTTCGAATGGACCTTCAAGAAAAGCGATTGTCGACTCAAATACCTACTTCGTGAAAACGAAAAAAAGTTGACTTCATATCGACTCGAGGTGTTCATTTGAGTTCGAATGGGCCGTCAAGAAGAGCGATTGTCGACTCAAATACTTCGTGAAAACGAAAAAAAGTTGACTTCATATCGACTCGAGGTGTTTATTTGAGTTCGAATGGACCTTCAAGAAGAGCGATTGTCGACTCAAATACCTACTTCGTGAAAACGAAAAAAAGTTGACTTCATATCGACTCGAGGTGTTTATTTGAGTTCGAATTGACGGACCTTCAAGAAGAGCGATTGTCGACTCAAATACTTCGTGAAAACGAAAAAAAGTTGACTTCATATCGACTCGAGGTTTTTATTTGAGTTCGAATGGACCTTCAAGAAGAGCGATTGTCGACTCAAATACCTACTTCGTGAAAACGAAAAAAAGTTGACTTCATATCGACTCGAGGTGTTCATTTGAGTTCGAATGGGCCGTCAAGAAGAGCGATTGTCGACTCAAATACTTCGTGAAAACGAAAAAAAGTTGACTTCATATCGACTCGAGGTGTTTATTTGAGTTCGAATGGACCTGCAAGAAGGGCGATTGTCGACTCAAATACTTCGTGAAACGAAAAAAAGTGGACTTCATATCGACTCGAGGTGTTTATTTGAGTTCGAATGGACCTTCAAGAAGAGCGATTGTCGACTCAAATACTTCGTGAAAACGAAAAAAAGTTGACTTCATATCGACTCGAGGTGTTTATTTGAGTTCCAATGGACGGACCTTCAAGAAGAGCGATTGTCGACTCAAATACTTCGTGAAAACGAAAAAAAGTTGACTTCATATCGACTCGAGGTGTTTATTTGAGTTCGAATGGACCTTCAAGAAAAGCGATTGTCGACTCAAATACTTCGTGAAAACGAAAAAAAGTTGACTTCATATCGACTCGAGGTGTTCATTTGAGTTCGAATGGACCTTCAAGAAGAGCGATTGTCGACTCAAATACTTCGTGAAAACGAAAAAAAGTTGACTTCATATCGACTCGAGGTGTTCATTTGAGGTCGAATGGGCCGTCAAGAAGAGCGATTGTCGACTCAAATACTTCGTGAAAACGAAAAAAAGTTGACTTCATATCGACTCGAGGTGTTTATTTGAGTTCGAATGGACCTTCAAGAAGGGCGATTGTCGACTCAAATACTTCGTGAAAACGAAAAAAAGTTGACTTCATATCGACTCGAGGTGTTTATTTGAGTTCGAATGGACCTTCAAGAAGGGCGATTGTCGACTCAAATACTTCGTGAAAACGAAAAAAAGTGGACTTCATATCGACTCGAGGTGTTTATTTGAGTTCGAATGGACCTTCAAGAAGAGCGGTTGTCGACTCAAATACTTCGTGAAAACGAAAAAAAGTTGACTTCATATCGACTCGAGGTGTTTATTTGAGTTCGAATGGACGGACCTTCAAGAAGAGCGATTGTCGACTCAAATACTTCGTGAAAACGAAAAAAAGTTGACTTCATATCGACTCGAGGTGTTTATTTGAGTTCGAATGGACCTTCAAGAAGAGCGATTGTCGACTCAAATACTTCGTGAAAACGAAAAAAAGTTGACTTCATATCGACTCGAGGTGTTCATTTGAGTTCGAATGGGCCGTCAAGAAGAGCGATTGTCGACTCAAATACTTCGTGAAAACGAAAAAAAGTTGACTTCATATCGACTCGAGGTGTTTATTTGAGTTCGAATGGACGGACCTTCAAGAAGAGCGATTGTCGACTCAAATACTTCGTGAAAACGAAAAAAAGTTGGATTCATATCGACTCGAGGTTTTTATTTGAGTTCGAATGGACCTTCAAGAAAAGCGATTGTCGACTCAAATACCTACTTCGTGAAAACGAAAAAAAGTTGACTTCATATCGACTCGAGGTGTTCATTTGAGTTCGAATGGGCCGTCAAGAAGAGCGATTGTCGACTCAAATACTTCGTGAAAACGAAAAAAAGTTGACTTCATATCGACTCGAGGTGTTTATTTGAGTTCGAATGGACCTTCAAGAAGAGCGATTGTCGACTCAAATACCTACTTCGTGAAAACGAAAAAAAGTTGACTTCATATCGACTCGAGGTGTTTATTTGAGTTCGAATTGACGGACCTTCAAGAAGAGCGATTGTCGACTCAAATACTTCGTGAAAACGAAAAAAAGTTGACTTCATATCGACTCGAGGTTTTTATTTGAGTTCGAATGGACCTTCAAGAAGAGCGATTGTCGACTCAAATACCTACTTCGTGAAAACGAAAAAAAGTTGACTTCATATCGACTCGAGGTGTTCATTTGAGTTCGAATGGGCCGTCAAGAAGAGCGATTGTCGACTCAAATACTTCGTGAAAACGAAAAAAAGTTGACTTCATATCGACTCGAGGTGTTTATTTGAGTTCGAATGGACCTGCAAGAAGGGCGATTGTCGACTCAAATACTTCGTGAAACGAAAAAAAGTGGACTTCATATCGACTCGAGGTGTTTATTTGAGTTCGAATGGACCTTCAAGAAGAGCGATTGTCGACTCAAATACTTCGTGAAAACGAAAAAAAGTTGACTTCATATCGACTCGAGGTGTTTATTTGAGTTCCAATGGACGGACCTTCAAGAAGAGCGATTGTCGACTCAAATACTTCGTGAAAACGAAAAAAAGTTGACTTCATATCGACTCGAGGTGTTTATTTGAGTTCGAATGGACCTTCAAGAAAAGCGATTGTCGACTCAAATACTTCGTGAAAACGAAAAAAAGTTGACTTCATATCGACTCGAGGTGTTCATTTGAGTTCGAATGGACCTTCAAGAAGAGCGATTGTCGACTCAAATACTTCGTGAAAACGAAAAAAAGTTGACTTCATATCGACTCGAGGTGTTCATTTGAGGTCGAATGGGCCGTCAAGAAGAGCGATTGTCGACTCAAATACTTCGTGAAAACGAAAAAAAGTTGACTTCATATCGACTCGAGGTGTTTATTTGAGTTCGAATGGACCTTCAAGAAGGGCGATTGTCGACTCAAATACTTCGTGAAAACGAAAAAAAGTTGACTTCATATCGACTCGAGGTGTTTATTTGAGTTCGAATGGACCTTCAAGAAGGGCGATTGTCGACTCAAATACTTCGTGAAAACGAAAAAAAGTGGACTTCATATCGACTCGAGGTGTTTATTTGAGTTCGAATGGACCTTCAAGAAGAGCGGTTGTCGACTCAAATACTTCGTGAAAACGAAAAAAAGTTGACTTCATATCGACTCGAGGTGTTTATTTGAGTTCGAATGGACGGACCTTCAAGAAGAGCGATTGTCGACTCAAATACTTCGTGAAAACGAAAAAAAGTTGACTTCATATCGACTCGAGGTGTTTATTTGAGTTCGAATGGACCTTCAAGAAGAGCGATTGTCGACTCAAATACTTCGTGAAAACGAAAAAAAGTTGACTTCATATCGACTCGAGGTGTTCATTTGAGTTCGAATGGGCCGTCAAGAAGAGCGATTGTCGACTCAAATACTTCGTGAAAACGAAAAAAAGTTGAATTCATATCGACTCGAGGTGTTTATTTGAGTTCGAATGGACATTCAAGAAGAGCGATTGTCGACTCAAATACTTCGTGAAAACGAAAAAAAGTTGACTTCATATCGACTCGAGGTGTTTATTTGAGTTCGAATGGACCTTCAAGAAGAGCGATTGTCGACTCAAATACTTCGTGAAAACGAAAAAAAGTTGACTTCATATCGACTCGAGGTGTTTATTTGAGTTCGAATGGACCTTCAAGAAGGGCGATTGTCGACTCAAATACTTCGTGAAAACGAAAAAAAGTGGACTTCATATCGACTCGAGGTGTTTATTTGAGTTCGAATGGACCTTCAAGAAGAGCGATTGTCGACTCAAATACTTCGTGAAAACGAAAAAAAGTTGACTTCATATCGACTCGAGGTGTTTATTTGAGTTCGAATGGACCTTCAAGAAGAGCGATTGTCGACTCAAATACTTCGTGAAAACGAAAAAAAGTTGACTTCATATCGACTCGAGGTGTTTATTTGAGTTCGAATGGACGGACCTTCAAGAAGAGCGATTGTCGACTCAAATACTTCGTGAAAACGAAAAAAAGTTGACTTCATATCGACTCGAGGTGTTTATTTGAGTTCGAATGGACCTTCAAGAAGAGCGATTGTCGACCCAAATACTTCGTGAAAACGAAAAAAAGTTGACTTCATATCGACTCGAGGTGTTCATTTGAGTTCGAATGGGCCGTCAAAAAGAGCGATTGTCGACTCAAATACTTCGTGAAAACGAAAAAAAGTTGAATTCATATCGACTCGAGGTGTTTATTTGAGTTCGAATGGACATTCAAGAAGAGCAATTGTCGACTCAAATACTTCGTGAAAACGAAAAAAAGTTGACTTCATAACGACTCGAGGTGTTCATTTGAGTTCGAATGGACCTTCAAGAAGAGCAATTGTCGACTCAAATACTTCGTGAAAACGAAAAAAAGTTGACTTCGTACCGACTCGAGGTGTTTATTTGAAATCCTCAAATTCCATTCAAAAAATTTGTACGACGTTCTCCGACTTCGACTTCTACGACCTCAATTTGATAGAACACAAACGGTGGGTTCAGCTTTCGTACAAGTACGCAACCACGAGGGACATTGAATTTTTTAAAATTAAAATTAAAATTAAAATTTTTATGTCTCTGCGCCCCTTCCATCAGAAACTTATATAAAGCTTGCATTCGTGTTGACAATATAAATTATTGAGAATGATCACCTGTGTGTAAACAAATAAAGGCCTTTGTTACTGCTCAAAATCGTATTTGTTACTCTGTTGAATAATTACTACCCTGAACATTGTGTACGAATTCATAATCGAAACTTTGCCACGCCTTTGGATCTAATAATTCTTGAAATCAGCAAACGGGAATCGATTACGGTGATCAATAGCTCGATAGATGATGGCGCAAATTTTCGAAATTTCAATTTTGGAACTTGATGAAAATTATGACTTTGCCACGGTGAGTAATCGAGAACAAAAAACACGAACGGTGGGTACAGCTTTCGTACAAGTACGCAACCACGAGGGACATTTTATGTCTTTGTGCCCCCTCCCGCACCCACACCACGTACTTCGTAAACGGTTGTAAGCGAAGCTTGCATTCGTGTTGACAATATAAATTATTGAGAATGATCTGTGTGTAAACAACTATTTAAACAATCACGCTCATACCGCAGCTTGTCGGCCACGCACTCCGCAGTGGTTAACGTAATATGGTTAGGTAAATCGAGAGCTATCCAACGAGTGGTGAACGATTTTTGTATGATGATAACTGGCGAAGATAAAGTTCCGTAGCAACGAATCGGTTGGAAGCGAAAATCATCAGAAATATTTTCGTGGCGATTTCGTGTGACGCTTTTTGTGTAACTTTTTCGAGTTATGTGCCAGAGTAAAGACATAAAATGTCAAAAACGCAGCCACGAATCTTCAGATGATCACTGCCTGAGCCCGAAGCAACCCAATTATTTTTACGATTCGTATTTTTTCAAAGAATCATATTCCATTGCGATGGCGTCACATGATAACCTCGTATCTTGATTTTTGACGATTTTTAGTTTTTTGCATGTATGGGAAGAAAACCTCGTATCTCATCGGCCTGTGGTTCAAATTTGAGCGGAAAATGAATTTTCTGCCCTGTAGAGGACGATATGAGAACCTCGCTTTTTATCTAGTATGCAGAGGCTGCTATCAATTTTTTGCCTCTCCTGTAAAATTTGGTTTTTTGAGATACGAGGTTATCATGTGACAGGTTATCAGAACAATTTGTTCTGATTGAAATGGACAGTGAATGACTGCATCTTGAAAGTGACATTGTGAGCGTTTCAAATTTCTCTGTTACATAAAAGGCTGTGTTTCCATAGCAACATGCCTGGTATTAGTGAACTGTAGGGGAATCGTTCCCCACACTAACGCTCCAACAGCTCATAGGACAAAAATATTCTTTTTTTAAAGGAGAAAGGAGTAGGGGGGGGGGAGACTTGACTAAATTTTTCGGACTTGTACCCACCCCTCTTCTAGGATGCGTGCGATTTATGTATGCGTCATTCCAGACGATAACTCTCGATATAATTGAGATAAAAAGTTCAAATTTGCACAAGAGATCTGTCTTGGCAATCAAAAGCCTAAGTTTGTAGATGGGCCGAATCGGACCACTCTAAATGCGGGTTTTGCGGAGTTTTAGGGGAGGGGGAGGGATTCCTCAAAACTTCCCAAAATGAAACATTCTGACAACCGACACCTCATTCTTAAGGTTTTTTAATACTGAGCACGATGATGAAATCAGAATTGAGATTTCCAGTAAACCACGTTTTTTTGCCATAAAAACCCACGTTTCTTCACTTTGAAAAAACGTTTTTTTACTTTTGACGTTTAAATTATATACCTCATTTTTGGATTCAGTAAATGAAAAGCAAAATCTTACAGGAAACTAGTAGACATCTGAAGGTTAAGGGACTCTGCCCGATCCATCTAAAGGCGCGTATCCACTATGTTCGCGCTCCTGTGTATTGAATACGCTACCACGCTCCGAGCGTGCAACAGTTCGCGAACCTTCGTCGCCGCTCCGTTGGCTGTCGGTTTTTCTGCGAACACAAAGGGGAGCGCTGTACTTTCGTGGACGCCAATCGGACCTGTGTCTGTGTTGCTGCAACACTTGCCACTAGGGACGTTCGATACCGATCGATACAAGTAATGTATCGAATATTTCCTTTCGATACCAAGTATTTTTGGTATCGAGTCTCATGATTTGAGTATGAGTACTCATATCGATACTTTGCTCCGTATCGAAACTACCGAATTGAGAAATTTCCATCAAATGACCAAAAATCCCTGTGTAATCTATTCATTTCCCTATGTAATCTATGGGTTTCTCTGTGCATTTACCATTCTCTGTATTACATTACTTCTACTTCTTTATATTATGTAATTGGGCTCTCCCCGTATACTCTAAATAGATAAATAAATGCAATAAAATACAATAATTTATATTTCAACAAAATCGGTGAGAACCTATTCTAGGAACGATTTTTCCTGGTGTCATTTATGTCTGAACCTTGAGGCCTGGACAGTAACGAGAGGGTATTGCAGTTTGTTAAGTGTTGAAAAAGTATTACATATTATATGTACCCATATTATATGTATAATATAGTAAAGTATAAAATGAGGTTTTTCTTTGAGATTTTGTTTAGTATTTATTTGACGTTCCCAATTTTTCATGATTTTGGTTTATTATCTTCGATAACGAACCATTGGAATCGACCAAAGAAAATTTTATTTAAATGCAAATAGGTACCCGAGTGAATAACATTTCATTGTCAGCCACCCTCGACATTTCAAGACATAAGGGTGATCTGAACGAAGAAATAAACAGTTATGTCTAGAATTTGCATTGTTGTTTCTAATGAGTAGTTTTTGCGAGTTCTCATGTACATCGATACTTTTAATTCCTTATTCGAGTAGTATCGAATATGCATATGCATATGAATAGGCATGCCTATCCAAGTTCTTAAATGAGTACCTACTGGTATCGATACTTTGGAAGTGTCGAAAGACATGGCGTTCGTTCGATGTTCCGGCGAACCCGGTGGACCCTGTGGATCCCTTGTTCGCAACCCCGTCACCATATCTCGGGGGAGCGTGGAGTGACATTGGTTCGCGAACATAGTGGATACGCGCATTAAAAGATCTTTGAACCTCAGACATCACTTCCGAGAAGTCTGCAGGTTTGTGGGGGACGCCCGACTACTAACGCACAGATATCGTTTATAAACGCCAAAACTGCTGCAGATATCTGCTCGTGTATGTGGAGGCGGGTGAGAAAGAGGGAAGCGGGCAGATGTGGGTGGTTGATGAACGGGAGGCGTGAGTGATGAGGTGGACGTATGGGGAGGGGGAGACGTATGTAGTTGATGAGTTGGACGTATGGGGAGGGGGAGATGTACGTATGTGGTTGATGAAGTGATGGGTGGGAGGGGGCCGTGTGTCTGTAATCCTCCCCCCTCCCCACCCGCACATAAAATTTAAATTGTGGGTGAATGTGGAGCGGGTGACAGAGAGAAAAGCGGCGGGGGGGGGGGGGGGGGTGTTAGAGGCCTCCACGACTCCCCCCTCCCTGTTCGCCGCTCCCGCCGCAGTTCCAAGAATATTACGAATCCAACGTAATCTGGACGATTTTCCAGAGCGCTACAACCCGATGTTACCATAAAAGTCGTTAGAAGTATTCAAAACCTTGGGGGCTTTACACACTGAATAAGATAGGGAAAATTTGTCTTTCATCTTACACTCCAAGTTGCTCATCTTATAATAAAGTATGGTTCCGAATGCCTCGAAGACACAAATAGAATGATCAGCAGCTAGAATTTCGCTAGTAAGACAAGCCAAAGTAACACCAGTGGCATTCCACGTCACGCAGCAAGAATCACTAGAGCGGAGAGACCATTTCAAACCGAGCTACTAATGAATGCATTTGCTAACCCGTTCAAGGTTAATAAGCTACCTATAAGCCTCATTTCAATACGTCCTATTACAATCAGTGCAGGCGCTCCAAACTCATAATTGGCAAACTGATTTGAATGCGGGTTTCTTCCCCCATTTGCACTTCAAACCACACTGTAGTTTGAAGTTTGGATATAAAAAGTAGAAAAGGGGGCAAAAGGAAGAACGACTGCTTTTTCACGCGAGTCGCAAACATTATTGGTAGTAATTGATCGTGGCTGCCGTCTATAGTGGGTAGTTGATGGTCATATAAAAAAAGAAACAGGGAACGTGTACATCGCTGAGAAGTTTAGAAAGAAGGGACGGGCGTTCTTTCCAATTAAGTCCCGGCGTCACAGCTGTAAATCCGGCACTAACTCTACTGCTTCTCAGTTGAACGTCTCATAAACCTGCCTTCTGACTCCCGATATCCACCGAATGTGATCTCTGATCATCTGCAGTTACCTACAAAACGGTCCCTTTCATTAGTTGAAGCTGGGCTTATCGAGGGCTGAAAGTAAATGTCTTTTTTCCTCCGAGGACTTTGGGAGGAATCAAGATGAGTATCAGTCGGATAATGAGGTCAAAGTTGTCTGAATGACCAGGATTTAAGGATCTCGTGCAAATTTAAATGTCAATTACACGCAACAATTATTGAGACATCACGATCGTGATCAACTTGATATTATATTTCACTATTTACTAGTATGTGTTGCTTCATGCTCATACCAATGGACATAGGGAGCTCAAGTCAGCTCTTTTTTTGACCATTCTTGTAATCTAAATTGTAATTACCAACATTTGGGTGAAATTTGGGATTTTCAAATTATGTAAACGGGTCCAGATTTTATCTCTTCCGTAAGACTCTCCTCGGTCATAATTACGAATAACTGTCCTATTGGAGGTCAGTACTCCAAGGGGGCCCCTCGGGTGTGGAAATCCAAGTTGGGCCGCGCTCAGTTATCGTGGGATGCGTCGCAACAATCAATAAATTAACTCCAGGGATATAAATGACCTCAAGCCCGGTCGGGGCGTAAGCCGCGTTGGCTCACCGATTGTCTTTTGAGGTCTAGGACGAATGCCGAGAGGTGATGGTGTGAGGTGAAGGAGGGGGGTCGCGAAGATGAGTCTATAGGACCTCTATCGACTATGGCTCGTGAGATAAACAGCTTTAAAGGATTTCCCTGGGGGAGAGACTCAGGCTTTGTTGAAATGAAGGGAAATAATGTCTCTTTTACGAGACCAGCAATTTTAAAGAACATGAGCTTTTAAGCAGGACAATGTCTAACATTTGTAAATTAGTTTGAGGTACCTAATGGTGGGAAAGATTTGTTCTTCCAGGTATTTTTGTTGTGAAGATCGGTCTCAAATCAAGTGTCTTTCAGTTTGCTATAATAGGAAATGACATCAGTACGTGGTAATGTATAGTTTCACCATACAGGCACCCTGTAACAGGCTGTGCGTTGGAGGTTCATTGGGAATGACAATTCCGAGAGGTTTTCTTTGAAACCGTGAATTTCCAAAACCGGCAACTCGAGTGAGGAGTGTACTCGGCTGATTGTGTGATTGGCAGTGTGTTGATATCTGGAGCCGCGCCCTGCTCGCGGCCATCCGGGAGAGGGAGGACCTCTGACAATAGCCTGCCAAGGATGACCCCCATTGTCCCTCAGCTCCTATTAGGAAGTGCCCTTTGTCACCCTCCTCTTCCCTACCCCCGTGCGCTCTTAACCCTATCACTATCACAGCTCGAAATACCGACCTTGCCAATTCAGTCTAATATTAGATCGGTTGAGGCGGGGCTGTACGGAAAACCACTAATATCTGAGGTGGTTGGCTGTCTGGGTCCACAAAGAACTCGGTAGTATTCGTTTCATAAGGAGTTTCAACCTTTCTTCAATCTATGACACAGTTCCACAAATATACAACGTTCCAAACTTATTACAAGTCAGAAAATAATTGTTTTGAGGTCATTGACAGACTATGGTATTTTTGATATCATTCAATTTCTGATGGTAGTTGGTAGTTTTCTGAATATATAAAAATCTAAATACGAGTACATTCTGTACATTTTATGTACAAACATTCCAAGTACTACATAACACAAACTTGGGGGGATAAGTGCTAATGTCACTTTTGCACACAGGTGGTAGGATTTTTACTTTTCTAGAAAACCTGAAGATTTTCTCCAAGAAACACCTCCAAGAAACGATGGTCGGATTCGTCAATTCCTACCATCCCAACAATGCTCAGAGAAGGATTTGCTGTTCCCACCAACCGCCACCTAACGGCCCAAAATCATATATTATAGTTAGGCGGCGATTGGTAGGAACATCTAATCCTTCTCTGGCAGCATTGTTGGGCTGGTCTCCATTGGAATTGACGAATCGGACCATTGTTTGTTGGAGGTATTCCATTTGAGTGGCGAGTTTGAAGTCGTCGTAGATGGTTTCATTGGGAACGAATGGTGGAGCATGAATCACACAACACGGTGGAGGGTCTCATTTTGGAGCTGCTCGATTTCCCTGAACACCGATCTGGAGCAGGTGCCCCAAATTGGGAGCGCGTAAGTCCAGATGGGTCTGATGAAAACTTTGTAAATTAACATTCTATCACCAACTACGTTCTAAGTTCTAGATTCTAAGTGCTCGTACATTCCTCGTACATTTCTTTACTTTACTGCCGTTACAATTAAGAAGGTACTTTCCCAGTTATTTTAATGTCCACTCGTATAAAACGACTCTCGAAATCGAGAACGCCATGTTCTTCCATTCCCATTTATTGTATACATTTTATACCTACCATCTACATTCTCCTGCCCCTCGACCATTCAATGGGTTTTACCTATTCTATAATAATAAAAAACATGATGATTCGATGATCATACCATCGTCAGTAACAAACATAAGAAGAATGCAGTGTTTCAGGATTCTCATAATCGATATGTCAACTCAGTATACTGGACATGCTTATTAAACACGCGCATAATTCTACTTATGTTAGTTCTATTCAGCTGATTTATTCGGAGCCACCGTTCGCTTCAAACCGATAAAAAAATATTAGCTCAAATCCCACTTGCTCCATCATAAATCCCGACAACAGAGGGCGCTCACCAATCATGGGAAACCACCGGATGGCCGCTGCTGACAATAAGAGAACGTGCTGCTAATAACGCAGAAATGTGTCGAAACCCGTAATTTTTACCGCCCACAAATCCAAGCGGAGTGAGGAGATTCCAAGAAACAATTGGCGGTCCTTCGGCGGAACAATTAGGGGGCGGGGTTCTCGATCATCTCGAGTCGGCTTCTATAGAGACTCAAATTAGCGTTACGCGCGGCCTGATGTGAAACCCGCAGTAACTTGAAGTACGAAGATTATTACTGGATCTTTCCAGACAGGTATACCTACCTACCGCAGTAGTAAGAAACGTGGCCCATTAGTCAATCGTACTGAAATGATGAGAAAAATGTCAGAAATATGTCAAATACGATGTCATGTACCTACCACTTTAAAAAAACCAACTTATGTTACAATCAGTTTCTAAATTTTGGTCAGAAACACGGTTGACGTTACATTTCAACGGATGAAATCGTTCATTGTTCTCTCCAAAAATAACAACAACTAACTTGCTAACTAACTTTCCTATGCTTATGCCATAGCATATCAACTTGAAATTTAGTGTGAATTTGGTGTGGGTGAAAGAAACCCATGAAAGTTTCAAGTTGCCAGGTCTAAAAACTCGGTTCTTCACCCTTACCATTTTCTTCTTCTTATTCAGTTAGGCAAGGCTACAGAACCTCCTTTATTGTTGCTTATTTATTTTATTTTATTAATTTATAACTTTTTTAATAACAACTTCACACATAAACTGACCACAGTCACAGTGGATGTGGCCATGGATTCAGTGGATGTGCCCATGTGTGTAACTGGCCTATGATCACACTGGCTGTGCCCATAGTGTGTGCACACTCAATGAGCCCACTCACTTAGAGTGTGACAGTGCTAAAGTTTAAGTGATATTTGTTTCTTCATTTGCATTTTCATTTTTATTAGGGAAAAAAATTGATGGAGATATGTGTAGAAGTATTCGTAAAGAGGAGACTATGACGGAAGAAAACTCGTACTGTAATGCTAAAAGCTATTTTTCCCATATTTGCATGTTTTAAACACTATTTAGGAATAAGTCTGTGCTGTATTACAATTATGTGTCCCTGGTTCAGTTGGGGGATATGTATTCCATCTGATAAGTTATTGTCTTGCTGGCTCAAACCATCGAAATAAGCTTTAGGAGCCACTCAGCTAATCCTAGGCTTATTCCGCTTGGAGTTCAAGTTCCATAGCATAAAATGTATCTGTAGGAGCCACTAAGGAGTATATCATTGCCCGTTGCTGTTAATTGGTATCGCGTTACATTTCTTTTCCGTGTAGCAAATTTTTTCATGACACCTAGCGGTAAGACATATCCATGTCAAAATTTGTATCCGAATATACAAACAACTTCAGTTTACTCCAATTGTAATTCCTATTCTTCTGTTAACACTGCATTCGGTAGCAGTCAAGCGATGTCAAGCCATATTCATACTCGTAGTTGCATAAACAAGTAACAACACGCACCTCGTAGTAGCAAAGGATGTTCAGTCGTATTGCCGCCACGATGCACCTACTCGTACCTCTTTAGTTGGAATCACCTTCACCACCGGCGGATTAGCACGGAACGCTTCATCTGGAAAACGCAAGGAGAAGAGTCGCGTCCTTGAGGTCATCCCGGTGGCATTGAGGCCGCTAATGGCGCATCGCGTACCCGCACCCTTCACCCGTCCGCAGTCCCATCACTTTCACTCCCCCAAAGACTCGACGACTATAAAACTGAATTAAATTCACCGGCGGATTTACGACTCGACGGGACTTAAGTGGTTTCTTCTGAGATATCAGCACAGCATCGGTTACGATAAAGGAAGAAACTATGGAAACGTTACGATCTGGATCTAATTTGTAGCGAAGGATCGATAAAGATGATTAACAACTTTTCGATGCACTCTATTGAAGGCGTGGCGTATTTCTCACAGCAAGCATCTCTTTCGTTATGGAAGCCCTATTCTTAAGTCAAATTCAAAATTAAGACGAAGTTCCAAGTAACGGGGTCAACCTGAAACCTCGCCTAAGAACCAATCTCATGGACTATCAGCCATCTTGTTATCTTCGTGTGGAAGTCAATTCAGCAAAAACCTAAAAGACTGGTTACAAAAACTATTAATTTTGTGCATGATGTGCCTTTACATTCGGATACGAAAAAGAGTCATCTACTGCATGGCGGCATATTTTCGATACTAGCGTTCAATATCCATTGACTTCATACATAAGTGAATACAACTCCAAATTGACAATTGGAAAATACAATATCATTTTTCGTGCTTGAAGATGAGAATTAGGTGTACTTTTTGTGATACTACATGGATGCCTATTGAACTTGAAAAAAAAAAAAAATAATAATAATAATAACCAAATAAAATAAAACTCAGCCCTGATCCTGGGCCTATTCTGCTTAAAGTTGAAGCCTTAAGGAGGCTAAATAGCAAATTATAGAGTGAATAGCATATAAATTAGCTTTAGGAGCCACTCAGGTGATCCGAGGCCTGGGCCGTCAAGTTAAAGTCCTAATTTGGCTTCATACCAAATTAAACCTTCATAAAGTGAATAATATCGTAGTTTCTACGATATTATCGTAGAAACTACCCGTCCCTATGCTGCTTCAAGTGTAAGTCCTAAGGAGACAGCATGTAGTCTGTTGACATGTATGTCAAATGTCGAATCTCTACCACCACGGGAATCGGCATTGGGTGAGAGGATGGCACCAGCGTAACGTACGCTAAGTTTCAGCCTGTTAGGTGAAGGCTAAAATACGTTCCATGTTAAAATTGGCTCTTTAGTTAACCAGTACAATTATTATGTATGGTGATTTCTTCTTCTTTATGGTAGCTCTAATAATACGATTTCGAATTTGGAGAAACTACTCTTGCTCAAGATTGTATAGAGTTGTTGTGTGAGAAAGAAAGTGGTTATAGAAGTGCATAGTATTTTATGATACGATCCCTCGTCACGATGACTGGATATTTCGAGATTTAAAAGTGCATACATATGTTAAATCTAATCATCCGCTATTTAACTCATCCTAATCATTTTTAATAACTATTTGAAGAAAAATTTCGAAATGAGTTAGATTGTACCTCTGTATGGACAATCAGCGTATGTGCACCTGATGATTCATTCGAGTAACGCTCTTATACAATCCTATAATCATTTTCTAAGAAGTTGCTTAGAACTCCGATCACTTATATGATTTTCGCGTGGATGAACACGTGCTGGCTTGCGTGGAACGAATCTGTATCCCGTGATTTATAATAACGTCCATCACTGCAGAGCCGTTCGAGGCCTTTAACGTTATCCGGAAGATCTGAGAGAAAAGATTTCGTCATTACCTCAAGTTTGGACCCGTCGTGGCTCGTTGTTCCCAGTGCATTGTGCAATGGGAATAGAGCCAGGTCAAGATTTGGCCCCCTTTTATCACTGTCAGTCATCAAGGTCTACACAGTTGTTAAACAATACGTCTGGATATAGCTTTATTCGCTGTGAATGATCACGAACTTCACGGATGAAGATTCAACACTTTAAAACGATTAAGTAGAAGTGTGTACCTGATGAATTAGTCATCGATCGTCTTGAAAACAAGAAATTGGCTAACGAGGCATAGGAGTCATGTTGATATGTGAGGGCTAACTACTTATGGCTGAACTATTTACTGAGTCAAAGTTTTGCCTCGCCTCATTTCATGTAAATAATGTTATTTTATCATATAAAGCACGTAATTTCATATAAATAAATTATTAAACCAAGTTCATATAAATAATGTAATGCACTTAAGGTGACTTATTGGCTCACCACCTTCTGCTACGTAGGTAAACTCAAGCAATGACTATTGTGCAGGATTCGTAGGACGAACTGTTCTCTGTCACAATTACATGGACGTTGAAAATGAGGGAAAAACAGATTCATAAATTAATTATTGTTAGCAACTGGTTGATAATGCGGGTATTCGAATGACGGAATATGCCGGGTGTTGTCTTATAATCATAAGTATTCATGCGATGTGGCTGGTAATAGAACTGGTGAATTTCCACTCCAAGTTAAGACGTACCACACCTACTGCCTAGCTCATCTTCCTTTACGTAACATTTGTTATTCTCTAAGAGTTTGTACCAATTACTTGGGAAGTTCGAACGAATGAAAATGACCGTTCAATCACGTGGTGTTAAGTCCTGAAGGAACCGGTTCTTGATGAGAATTGTAGCTCATTGTAAACAAGACAACAAGCACATCCTTTAGTAGTGAATCTATAACTCATCCCGTTAACCTGTTCAGGAAAAGTCCAACGTTATTTCACACCTACACGTTACCCCGTTGTTAGTTCCACCTCTGAGCCTATCAAGTACTAATACTGTCCTGTTACTTCCATTACATCTACGTATACAGAATTTATGGTTGCGATATACCTATGCATCTAGGGATTGGAAATGTGATTTAAACTCTGGATGTTCAATCGATTCCTGGCTCTGGAGTACCTATTGCAACCACTGTTATGCGTTTCTGTTTTAACGCACTGTCTGATAACGTTGGCTGTCTCTCAATCAATAATTCGATGGCCATATTCTACCATAAATTATATGGGGAATTTATCATATTCTTCCATTTTTATCGTACCATTATTATTGTTGGATCCCCCACAAGCCATTAACAGATCCATGCCAAAAACAAAACTCCAACGTCTCTTCCCTATTACGTGCCGACCAATAAGGTAGACTTTACGGTTTGTTTCTTCGAATGTCATCATAAAGTCACTGCATGATCTAATTGCACTTTGCAAGAACAAGCGTATGGTAGAAGGCTTAGTTGTTAATTTTTCCAAGACATGTAGCTATGTACGTGCCGCAGGAACGGTTATTTGAGCTATGGATGTTTTCGCCCCTAAATCCACTACTCGAAGAACTCGTGTGCTCAAATCCCGTTTCTCCGGTAGAGGGAAAGGAAATTTTCACCCAAAGACGTTGCCTTGTAATTTAGGAGGGTTAAGAATCATACGCGGAGGTCAAACGGTCATTCCTCAAACTATTTAGCATTCGTTCCGTAATGCACGATGAACCTCTTCAGGACCTCTTGCAGTGTTTTTTCGATCCAGAGGTCATATTTTCGCGGAATAAACGACCAAGCGGTATCTTGAAAAAACGGTCAGTCGGTGTTGAATTATCTGGGAATCGCAATCGCTACAACTTTCTAAAGATTAGTACCAAAATGTGTTGTCGAACAAAATAGACGCGTTGGAGTCAGATTAATTGTATTTCATTTTACCGTTCCTTCCTTTTCGATTTCTTGTACCTCAGAAACTGGATGATGAGTCTGAATAGAAATGATATGATTTACTTTGTATTTCCTGCATACGTGTGGATTGAATTGTTCAAAATTGCGAGTTATACATTTTTAAATGGACTGGTTAATTAGCACCTCGACTACAGAGTTTTACACAATAAGTTTATTGGAATGTCTGACTATCCCACACTGCCCTTTGTTTTATTTCGGTATCAAATTTGTTTACCTCATACCCATGAAATCATAGAACTCTCATTTTTTTCCAGGTTCCACAACGGTAATCTGGCGTTTCTTTCGCCGATCTTCGCCATTCCGTATATTGGTCCTGCGAGGAGGTGAGGCCCCCCAAGCCTCAGGTACGAGCGTTCATGGTTTTCTTCATGGTGAGTTTCCTTCATCCTCTATATTAACGTACCATAATCACGAGTATGAATACGTTGCGCGTGAAATGACAAAAAAACAGCTTGTTTCACCAAAAACCAAAATTTTCCTGCTGGATGTGTCAAGTTGGATTGCCTCCTCTCGTTGATTTTAAAAACTTTCCTCCACTTCTTTATTATTCTTTGCATTGAATACTTTTTCAACCATTTAAATGTTGATTCCAAATTCTCATCTCACCGTCTTCAATATTGCTATTTTGACAAAAAATTAAATTTGAATTTACTCTTCAACTTCTAGTAAAATATAATCTTCTTTATTAGGGAAAAACTTGACAACAACAGTGCTAGGAAGTGGTAGGTGGAACATCAATGGAGGCCCATTGATATACAATTTGATAGAACTATCAAATTCACAAATACCAACTAACAGAATTCATTGATTTCTAGCTTCTCGGTTTTTTCGTAGCTGATTCATGTTCCTTCCGTTCCGAAACAAGCTATTAAGACCTAATAAAATGTATACATTGTTTTGTGGAATAGTGCTGTTGCAGTTGTTAGCCAACATTGATTTTGGCATATATAAATGTATTTTCCTAAATTTCAAGAAAACGGGGGTTGAATGGTACATTGTGGACTAATGGTCCTGTTTATTTGAATAATTCGATTAAATAAATAATTTCAATGATTGAAAAGGGCATTTTCAACCTATTTGATGAGATGCATTCGAACATAGGGAGTCAAGACAGCAATCACTGTGAAAGCGCATTTTCAATAGAATGATGTACATTTATTTAGTCACATATTTATACATATATTTTGTTCCATAACATTGAGTATGTTTGGTTACAAACTCCGTTCCAACAGCGATGTAGGAGGTTGAGTAGTGTGCACATCACGTCCTCCGAACACAATGGGGCTCGAGAGAAAATTATCTGAAACTAACCGAAATGGGCTATCAGGCAGGAAACGATTCCCCGCCCGCCCCAGTTATTATTTTCACGGTTATTTGTATGGGCAGGGTCATGCTGCCGATTAGCGCTTGAACACACGTCCCAGACCTGACCGTATTCAGCAAAACATTCAAAATGAGTAAAACCCAACGTGTCATTTGTCGCCAACTCAGCGACATTCAACATTAAAGATAGGTAATACTGTAATCGAAATCAATAACATGAAATTGTAAGCCAATTATGTCTCTGTTTTGACGTTTTTTCCTCATAGGATTTGGAGAGCAAGATGCAAAAAGTCTTTAGAAATTGAGCGTTATACCATAGATCCTCCTCTCTTTACGATAACGATTCACTTACTGGAACCCCGGTTTGTTGTTTGATGAATCGTCTGAATACAAAAAAGTAGTCTACAAAGTTATTCACTCTACTTATTTATTCCAAAAAAGCTAATGTTCTGAGCGTAGTAGTTCTAATAGGTAATAAAGGTTGGTTGTACTTACATTGAAAATCGCTCAATCAACTGAAATATGAACATGATAAATTCACCCTCTTTTGTTCCTGTTGGTTTGGGAAGATCGGGGAAATCAACTTTCTCGTCCTTTCTCTGTGGAGGATCTTCTTTTTATTTTTCATACTAAACTTACCGGTTTTGAACTTGAAATGCTCTTCGTTAACGAAATAAAATCCGCAGTAATGTAGCATGGCTATAAGAGCAAATCCTCGAAGAAATAACTTGTTTTATGTAAAATGTTTCCATTTTACTGGTTTTATAACAAATTTTGTCTTCATTTTTGCCGAGTAACACATCATATATAATATATATGAGGTGTTATTAGGTATTATACATGTTTAGGTATGTGTCATTCCAGATGATAACTCTTGATAGAATTGAGATAAAAGTTCAAATTTGCATAAAACATCTTGGCCATCAAAAGGCCAAGTTCGTAGATGGGCGGAATCGGGCCACTGGTTAAGGGGGGTTCAGGGGGGGAGGAATTACCCATTAATTCCAAAAATGAAACAGTCTGACAAATTACACTTCATTTTAAACATTTTTCAGCGCTGAAGACGATGGTGAAGTCAGAATTGGTGTATCTCATTCAGTCATCAGATTAATGCAGATGACACGTGAAGAACATCTCAAGTTTCATGAATATCTTCTCAAGAATATATCAAGAAACCACGTTTTGTCACCTTCAAAGTGCTCCAAATTTCGCTGAAAGGTGCTCGACATTCCAAGATGATAACAGGCAGAAGTGATTGACTATGAGCACATGGCAAAGAGGATTTCTGCATGTGAGACTACACAGAATGATAAACTGAACATGCAAAAGGAGATTATTGAGGAGTTGAAAAAACACAAATTATTAAGTTAAACCAATTAAGCAAGGTTCTTTCACAGTACGATTCACGTATCACATATACAATCAATTATCAACAACAATACCCATAATATCCATTGAGACTTATATCAATAACATTGAATAAAAACTCTGCAAATTCTTGACACAACGGTTCATTATCTTCTTTGTACAGATCACCCTTCTGTCTAGATCACTAGGTCGAAATGTCTAGATCCTAAATGTTAGATTAATTATTATTATCAATTATCACTAATTATTAACAATTGTATCAAGTACCTAGTGAAAATTATTATAATTTATTGTTAGGTATTAATAATTCGTATTTATTATTAATAATAATTATTATTAATTATGATTAATTAATACGATATAATTCTGGGGTTTTTAATACTACGTCGGTAATAATGTTTCTATAAAAGAAGTACCTACCAACAAACATTCGAAATTAACTTCATTTCCGTAGCACGAAACGCACCACAGAAAAACAAACTCGACATCAATTAAGCCATATGATGTTCCAAAGAGCTTGTTAGTATGAAAATGGACCTGTATTTCAACAGTTTGATTCACGATCGTGTTGTGAGGCACAATCTTTGAGCCGTCATTGTGAACGAACGGCTGGTCGTACAAAGCTGCGGATGGTCTTAAAAAATTCTACGGAACAAACTCTATCTAAATATGAAATAAAAAACATACCGTTTGATGGGAATTTTTCGAGATATGGAATTTTCAATATTTCAAAATTCGTTTTGAACCCCTTCCCCTTGACCAAGGATTATGAAAAGTTTCGAGGACCATTGTGGGGTTGGTCGAAACTTATAAAAAAAATTTCGTAATTTTAACTCAACGCTAACTGGGCAAAGTGGCGCGGACGGCGGACGGCGGACGGCGTACGGCGTGGCGCGGACGGCGTACGGCGGACGGCGTACGGCGGACGGCGTACGGCGGACGGCGTACGGCGGACGGCGTACGGCGGACGGACGGATTTTTTTAATTCGATTTTCTGAATCTACGTATCTTGAAACGTAAACCAACAAATTTTGAGGGGGGGTTAAAAAAATTTTTTCTTTGGGCGATTCCAATGGTTCATTATCGAAGATAATAAACCAAAAACTCTGCAAATTCTTGACACAACGGTTCATTATCTTCTTTGTACAGATCACCCTTCTGTCTAGATCACTAGGTCTAAATGTCTAGATCCTAAATGTTAGATTAATTATTATTATCAATTATCACTAATTATTAACAATTTTATCAAGTACCTAGTGAAAATTATTATAATTTATTGTTAGGTATTAATAATTCGTATTTATTATTAATAATAATCATTATTAATTATGATTAATTAATACGATATAATTCTGGGGTTTTTAATACTACGTCGGTAATAATTTTTCTATAAAAGAAGTACCTACCAACAAACATTCGAAATTACCTTCATTTCCGTAGCACGAAACGCACCTCAGAACAACAAACTCGACAACACTTAAGCCATATGATGTTCCAAAGAGCTTGTTAGTATGAAAATGGACCTGTATTTCAACAGTTTGAGTCACGATCCTGTAGTGAGGCACAATCTTTGAGCCGTCATTGTGAACGAACGGCTGGTCGTACAAAGCTGCGGATGGTCTTAAAAAATTCTACGGAACAAACTCTATCTAAATATGAAATAAAAAACATACCGTTATATATATGAATTTTTCGAGATATGAGATTTTCAAATTTTCAAAATTCGTTTTGAACCCCTTCCCCTTGACCTAGGGTTATGAAAAGTTTCGAGGACCATTGTGGGGTTGGTTGAAACCCATAAAAAAAATTTCGTAATTTTAACTCAACGCTAACTGGGCAAAGTGGCGCGGACGGCGGACGGCGTACGGCGTACGGCGGACGGACGGATTTTTTTTAATTCGATTTTCTGAATCTACGTATCTTGAAACGTAAACCAACAAATTTTGAGGGGGGGTTAAAAAAATTTTTTCTTTGGGCGATTCCAATGGTTCATTATCGAAGATAATAAACCAAAATCAACACACCTCGAATTCGAATGGTTCGTATTTAGTATTAGAAACCAAGCTGGTGTTCAGCTTGTTTAACCCCAGAGTTTCCAACATGGTCCACAACGAGGTCCATATCGTAATTTCAAAACGGAAACGTTCCTGCAACTGGGAATCACACCATGCCAGTGTTTTTGAACCGCAACAGGTGTTGCATACTGTTCCAGTCACACTTCTTATGTAGTTCTAGGCGTGTGCAGAGATTAGTATACCAAAGTTGTCGTATTCTATGAGGAACGAGAGCTAGCTGGTGCACTTATCTACTGTCGACTTATCGGGCGACCTTGATCCAGTGGCCTCTTGGGATGTTCCACCTTCCCGGCCTGGGGGCTACCGCCTCCCGATGCGGGCTGATTGTGGGCGTCATACATGAAAATAGGCCACTCATTGCTGTATTGCTCATTATTTTCCAATAACAACAACCGATGTTATGGAACACGACCTTCACTAAATGTTCGTAGCAACAACTGTCGGCTCTTGATAAAGTGGAGTTCTGAGGACTTGGAATGAAGTCCTCATTCATCAGGGCTTTTGTTCCGTTCTTCAAATCGAGGGTTAAAATGAAAAAAAGCTTTAAAATCGGGAGGTGCGCACCCCCCCCCCCCCTCAATCAATGTATACAAAATTTAATGCTACTTAGCTCGCAGCTCTATCGTACTTCTTTCTCTCTGGCTTACTTTATAGTTACAAGAGGTAGGTTCAGTTTTCTAATGAGAAGGTTCAGGCGTCTCTACCGTGTTCTATGAGGAGGTATTCTGGCTTCCACTTCACACTACCGAGTATATCTAAAAGCAGGTTTTTACAATTTAAATTGAATTTTTCCATAGCACGAGGAAAGTTGAATTAGTTGAATACGCAACCTTTATGTTGTGACCAATAATTAATTATTAATCTGGATGCTGTTCTAAACTTATTCTAAAAAAAAACTCCAAGTGAAAATGGAGCAATCTCAATGAGCCCAACACATTGAGGGTGCACTGGACCCAAAATGAAACTAAGTAAACAGTACTTTGGCAATCCCTCGCTCTTATGACATTTATACATGGAAACTCTGAATTCTCCGCCACTTTAGAAAAAATAAGAATAGGTATATTAATACCGGCCTGAAGAAATATGAGAATTTCATCCACATCTGAAGACTCCAAAACATACAATACGTTTCTTTAGTTTATTTTCACTTATACCTATAGCATTAGTAGGAATTTAAACCAGTTAATTTTTTACAATATAAGTTGTGGAATCCCTGTCATCACCAGCAATACCTTGAGTTCTGGGTGAGGACGTTTGAACGGCAATATTAACTTGGTATTATTAAATAGTAACTTGGACGCAAAATATTTTGATAGAGTGGGAATTCTGGGATCCTTCTTGTGAGAGTTAAAAGGTCTATTTGGGTGAGCCGGTGCTGCTGAGAGGACTAATGTTCAAGGATTAAACGTTTTTCTCCTCCAATTCTACTGGAATCGTGAAATTCTTGCCCTTTCGAAGTTGAGGAAAAAAACCGCTCCTAGAAGATCCGACCTGCGGACGACCCTGGGAATAGCGATCGAATCGTCGGGGAAACGTCCAGTCATTTTATAAACGACAGGGTTTTATAAGGTCTTAACGGAAGGTCTGAAACGCCAGGGCGTTGCTGGTGCTTTTTACGGCGTGAAGAGACGACGAGGGACTTTCATCTTCGAAGCCTCCAAAGAAGTAAAACGCGATGGCATCCGGGCGTTCGACCAGATTCTCCCTAGGGCAGTATGTCCGATTCTTAATGACCCGACCGTCAGATAACCTAGCAGTCAGCTTCACAAGAATTCAGGTGACGAGATGGGCATTCTTCAGATAGCAAGAAACGGGACCAGTCAAAACGAGAATCAGAAGCGAGAAATAGTTGCCAACTATTCACCTGTGCAAAACACAGTGATCGATAAACTCTGAGATTTTTTCCAAAATGAAGGTAGCGGTTTTTATAAGTGGGTTGAAACAAAACTGGTTATAGCAAATTCAGGTTTAGGGTTTTCTTAATTAATAGGGCATGCATACCCAAAGCATGAGTATGAGGATTTCGCTCACGTAAAATTAAAAGTACTGTTTGATAATTCGACAAACGAAGTTTCTCCAACAATCAGCTATTATATTAACTGTTATGATAATATAATAATAATAATAATAATAATAATGATAATTTTTATAAAAACATCTCCATGTACTTTACCGATGTTTTGAGCCTGCTTTTAAGATTACCGAATCCTACGACATTTTCAACTCTTAATTTGGTCTTAGTTGTTCGATGTTTTTTCCTACATGTTTCAGTATTCAAATTTTTGAATGCCTGCGTACAAATTGCATGAAATGGAAGGAAATAGAACTACACGGTGAAAATTGGTACCTCTGTTCCTACAATTGCTTTAACCTAGTTTAGTATATTCACTAGGCAAAACGTTAATCTACGTTGAAACATTCATATGATGGAAATGACAAATGTCGTTCGAGAAGTAAAGCATCGTTGCCTTTTCCAGACCATCAGGTCTGTCACAGACCATTAAGAATGTGTCGTCATTTAATCTCTCGATTACCCTAAAAAGCGTCGATACGGAGCCGTGGAGCTACTAAACACGACACCGGAGGATATGGGTCAGTGAGACCGCTGTCAGAGTGACCATAATAGTCCTTGGGGTCATCGGTCTGTCTGATTCCCTCTTGGGAAACAATAGGCACATCTCGAAGCCGCCTCGTCACGGAGAAAACTCTATCTTTATACGGTGAACTTCTGATGTCATTCACGCATCATCAGTGAGCCCAGTCGCCTTTGTACTCGTACGTTTTTTTTCATTGAGTATCAAACACCTTAAGCCCGACAAAGAACCGTATAAACGTTAAGAAATAAATGAACATTGACTACAAAAAATAAATCACACTGTTACGCTCAGCTTGTTGACGTTATTTCACCCACATCAAAGACTGATCCATTGATCGATGCATTGACTGCTCTTCCAATATTCAAACTAAATATAATTCTGTAATTTCTAACATAAATTACTTTGGACAAAACTAACATCGAGTTCGGCCTCGTCTGAGTTTGATCTAGCGGGGCCGCTGCGATACCGACCTTGGCTTTTTTCGACACAGCAGCTACTTAGGAATGATTGTCTGTAGAGCGCCTTATCGCTGACTAGGAGTGACTTGAAGAAATGAGTGACTAGGAGCCAAAGATATTGTTTCTTCTACAAAGTTAGTTTTACATGAACACGTTTCTTGTTAAAGTCGAGAATAATTAGTGCGTGTGCTACGCGCTTTTCGGATAGTCACAAACAATATTCTGCTAGTTTCAAAACTCCTCTGGTTCCGGTCGATTTTGATGACTCGTTTCGATCTGGTGGGGACGGATTCGATCAGGAGCTGTGATAGTGGTTGCTCCACATACTCCAATATAATACCAGTCGTGTAGCTATGTTTAGAAACAACTATACTTTACAATACTTTACTTCACCTCTCATAATACCTAGAAATTGATTGTATTTATGAATCTAACAATAAATTAGGGCGAATTAGGGTTTTGCGCCTTTGTTCTTGGGAGAGCCCTAGAATGGTGGGAGGCCTTGCTGCTAATGTAAACGAGTCGATACTCCCGTATTTTATATAACCTGCTTCTGAAAAAGTTGCGACGAGGATTCGGAAATGAAAGATTCAACTGGGCGTCACAACTCCGTACGACTTTGGGCAAATTGGGATAAACTCATGTGTGGGAGGCACAAGACGCTAATGAGGTTAGAAGCACAAAGCAGCCAATTTTGAACAGTTAAGCTACTTTAGTAGCGTACGAAGACTACGAAAGGCTGCTGTGCTGGACCTATAATCAATGTACTCCGTCGATTCAAGGTTACCTCAACTGGGATGTACCAATGGAGGTGAAAAGACTTATAATATTATTATTATGTCAATATTATGTCAATATATATTATGTCAATTGAACCAAGTGAGTGAAAAAAGGTCGAGGATTTTTACACAAAACAAATGTATGGGTATCACCAATCGATTTGTTTTTTTGTGCAACCGTTAGAGACGATGCACCATGTATTTGGACATTTTCCTCAGCTATAAGAAGGAAGAATTAGATATTTTGGGTCGAGTATGCTTAGTGAGGGATATTAGAAAAATTGACTTCTAACTGCACCCACGAGGGATCTATTATAATATAGATGTTTTAATTTCACTATTGCCTACCTAAAAATAAGGAAATTATAAGAGGATCTGCTCATTGATGTAGGACTCAGGTCTTAAAATATTGTTGCCTTAACTTCAAGATGATTTTCATTTTGTTTTCGAAGTAAGTAGGTACCTTGTGTTTTTCATCTTATTTTCGAATTACCTACCCTGTATTTTTTTAAAGCATTATTGTGTATATGCGAACCTTTTGTTGTAAAGGTCAGAGCAACCTGAAACGACAAATAAAAACATTATTGATTGATTGATTGAATCTAACAATAAATGCTGGATGAACTAAATGTCGGTTGTTTACTTAAACTCTGTGTGTTTATGCGCCTATCGCAGAACTTTCGCCTCGTACCGTCGTTCATTCCAACTGCCCCTGGCTCATGCAGTCAGTCCGCAACGCTCGCTTGTACCGCACTGATCGATTATATCGCACATTTATATATCTTCATAATTATTGTTTTAATTACATTCGCTCGGGAGTATTTCGCACCGCGAGTGAATTCTGGCCTCCATTCGCGCATTGAGCCATCGCCTGTCGAAGAAATAGGTAGAAAAGCCTTAAAACATTCCTTTTCCCATCCCTACCTAAACTTTTTCGTCCAACTTCGACGAAGAAAGGCAGAAGGTAAGCTTATCTTATAATTCCCTATATTTTGCTGTTTGGGGCAGCTGGTCCTTCGTAAAAACCGCAACGCAAACAAATGCCAAGACAAGTTATTACTTCTCTTGTCCGACTCATTCAGCCATCGTTATTATGTGAATTATTGCGTTCGGTATTTTTCATGACTTGTTAATATAGTCGGCACGTTGGTTATAATATTAATCATAACGAGTATTGGCACGTTCTTTTGTACTGTATTGTAATGTCCTCGAGGGTCACCACAAGTCCAGTTATTAAGGGAGGTGATTGTGGGTATAATTTGAATAATTATGGCCCATTCCTCCATAAGTTGAAAATCCGTTGGTAACTGAAGTTTCCGTGGATCAAAGGAGTTACGACTTTGCGCAAGAGCTCGGGTAAATAACTCGCCCGACTTCCGTCAAGGTTCGGAACGGATCGGAGGATTATGAGGACCACTCACATTCATCGACCTGTCATCGAGTCTAATCAAGTCCATCATGGAAACACAAGGGCCTGGAAATGAATCGGGATTTCCAGAGACTTGCGCAGAGAGAGCTTTTGTTCGGAAGGGTTTTCCTGAGGCTGGATGACGAACTTGGCGAAGGCCCCTCTCACTGGGAAGGTTGGTCTTGAGAAAGTCGGGCGCTCTTTTGTGACTCGTGGCGCCTGGCGCCTCAAGCTATACCTAATCGTCCCATATCGGATTTGATATGGATCCGAAAGCCATTGGGTGGCCACACCGCACAATAGGGGTTGAGGAAACAGAAAAAAAGGCGTTTTTTCATCTCAAAACATGAACAAAAACACTCAAATATGCAAGTTGTTTATACCATGCCAGTTTTCATAATGCGCAAACGCGAACTGTTTGTACACCAAATCTCATAATCCACAGTCATGCAGCATGGCTATAAGAGTGAATTTTTGAAGAAAACAATGTCTCCATTGTATGACTGATTTCCACGAAGAACATCTCAAGTATCAATAATTGATACGTAATTATTACTATTATTATAATAATTATTATATAATTATTATATAATATAATTATTATAACGTAATTGAGATCGCAATTCTGTTTGCACCATCGTGTTCAACATGAAACCTTTAAATTGAGGGGTCTCAAGGTTTGTCAGATTGTTTCACTTTGAGAATTTATGGGTAATTTCCCCCCTAAAACTCCCCAAAACCCCCCTTAGAGTGGCCCGACTCTGCCCATCTACGAACTTAGCCTTTCTTCCCATGTCCATTAGACCATTCCAAAAGTATGTTATTCGAATGAAGCATATCAAATTCGAATTTACACAACGAGGAAGTTACTTATATGAGTTTCTGTGCTAGTGAACTCATAAATCCATATGTTGCGATCAGCCGGCTTAAACTTTTAACACCAAATTTTACTTCTTACTGATATCGTGCCAAAGGTGAGGTGCCACCCTCTCCCTTTCAGGTTGTTGGGTCGATATATTAAACAATGTAAGAGATCAAAAACATATTAAGAAACTTGTTATTGGATGATGTTGAGGGATGTCGAGGGAAACTAAATCACACACACTTGTTATTGGAGTTTGATGTTCGGGAATGCCAATCGTCGGATGGGTGTCAATAATACTTGGTATATTAACTTTATTCATCATATTTTTCGTATGTATGCATTCAGAACTATGTAGACAAATCCATGTATGTACATAGTTTTTTATTACAGTTTTGTATGTGTATTAGTTCCTTGTGGATAATAATTAAACAAAGAAAACCTACGTCTTAGACTTCCACCATCTCAGGAAGGTTTCCTCAATAAGACAAGTTTTGAAGGAAAGGTGTTTTTCCCAACCCCAACATGATCATCCGACCCGTTATCAGGTCTTTGGCTTCATGGCCCTCCCCCGCTGTGCCACAACTACTGGAATTAATAACTAATACTATAAATTGCCCAACGTCTTGAAAATCAGCCTCCTGGAGCACTCCACTTCACTGACAGAATTTCAGATTGATTGAATAAGTGCGAGTATAATAATTTATTAATTTCTTTAATGATAAGAGTGATGTACCTTTTATTGGACAACAAAGAAGATCCCATTGACTTTTATTCATTTCGTGAGAAGCCAGTATATGTATAGGTAGGTACCGAACTCTTCTCAATAACTCGGGCTTGTAGCCCACAAGGGGGAATGTTTTCGTGTAAAGATTTTGTGAAGTTTGTACCTAGGTATGCCTAATCAAATTCCGTTTGTCAACCCTCTACTTTTGAATTCAGAATTAGCATATTCTTTCGGAGACTTCGACGTTGTCCTCGTTTGTGAAGAAATAAAGTAATTGGACGGATTGGAATTGGTTAAGGGCACGTCCATTGTACGGAGACTTATTCATTTACGTATTCAAATGTTACTGAGCATGGAGATAGAATAAATTATTGCACTATTATTGAAGTGTGAACAGTTACAGCGATCATTAGGTATATTTCTGTAATAAAAAACTTTGAAATATTGAGTGTCTCAGATAGCTGTCTGAATATTATCAATACGAACAGCTTGGTTGACAAACACAACCGTTGAAAACAATTCAAATATCGTATTATTATATTCGGTTGTCCGTGGGTACATTATGTACCTACTGGCGTCGTGGATGTGAAATCGTTATGTCGGGTTGAGACGTTTACGATGACAGCTAACGAGTCTCCCAGCTCGATCTCGAAAATGAAATACGATCGGCCGGTTTTACCTTTGACTTTGCAGCTAATTAAGTTGAAGCTGGACAATTTTTTCCGTTTTTCTTATCTTCCTTTCAACATCAAACGCCGTTGTTTTTTCTTCTCATTCCATCGGTTGTGTATAGGATACGGAGGGCTAATAAATGATATGAAGGCAGAAACCAGCTTCTAATTGGCTGTAGCAGTCCGGCGATCGGCTTTCAGAACGATTTTGATATCGAAGAGATGTGAGCCTAACACAAATAGCTATCTGGTACAAGATGATGACTATAGGATCATCCAGATGTACGTTGTTCGTTTTCTTATCTCCATAATCTCATTACACGTAGAGAGAAAAACAAACCCTACGAAATTGCTGGATGTTGAACCTAAAATCATTATTTGGTTAACAAAGCCTCTATTTTCTCATTGCTTCTTTTCTCCAGCTCGCTCAGTAAAACCTCACCCTATAATATAATTTTGACTGGAAAGTTGAAAGAAATAAAAATACAAGTTCTCTCTTCAAGTTATTATTTGATGCTTCATTTCTCGCTCAACCCCCACTGACCTTTGCTTAAAATACGTTCTCTAAAGGTAATTTATTCTTACAAGTAATTAAGGACATATTTGTTCGAATTCTCATAAGATTAAGACGAGGTTGATAGTGTTAGGGGATTACTGAGGCTGTGCTACTATTAACCGAACTCCGTTCGGTAAGCCATTAAGTTTAAAGCGTAAAAGGTCAGTAACATTATGCCATTGCGATATGAATAAGTTCTTCGTGACCTTTGGGAGACCGAAGAAGATTTTATGGAACGTGTTTCAGAGTGTGCCAACGGAGTTACAATTGTGATGGTCTACGTATGATCATACGTCGACAACCTGCTGAATGGGTAATTGAATTAGAATTGATGACATTATTGGGGACATTATCAGTATTAGCCCTGATTAAGAACCTTGCGCAGTATTAAAACCACTTGGGAAGGTCAACCCCTCTGTTGGTTGTCATTCGTCCTGCGATCGATATTCTGTATGCATTATTTAGGTTCAGGAAGCTTCAAAAGTCCGTTCCTATAACTTTCATTTCAATGAACGTTGTGAATAATATTCTAATCGATTCGGCTTTTTGGTCGAGCACGTGCATTCCACTTTATATCAACTCCTACCATCACTACATGTTGTGGATCAACCCTTGTAGGGACTTGGAGTGTTGTTCGTAGATGACATAGTCGATAGGTACAGTTCGGTCGATGATCAAGCTTATGGTTGATTTTAGTAAGCAGTGATTCAGCTTATCCAAAAGCGTACGATTGAGAGTATTGAATTACGAGTAGATTGGCAATTCGATCCCACACAATTATTCAGTCTTTCAAGCGTTCTCCAAATATTGATACGTTATGTATGTAATGAAACTCGGATCAGCAACGAGGATACCTACAGTTACAAAACTGAATATTGGTCGTTAACTCTCTTTTTTCAGCTATCATATTGTTTGCAGTTTGAAGGTAGGCACCGGCGTGCTAAAACCCCACCGTGCGTCAGAGGATTGCATGCCTGCCGGGCCAAATAAACATAACGGTCATTCCTCCACGTCGCCTCCAAATTGGATTAGTCGATGTGCGGCCATAAAGAGCTCAAACGAGCTCCTCGAATCTCAGAACATTGTGGACGGTCGTTATAGTTACAGCTGTAGTTAGTATAGTGAGGTATCACGCGAGCACGACGGTGATGGAGCTTATTGTTTGCTACCGATGGCTGCACGGCATCAGGCTATGATGGCCCATGCGTGCTGTACAGATCACGTCGCGGTGTAGCTCATCATTCAGTTATAGCCACTTATGTACTTGATCAATAACACTCACCTCCCTCGCCCATTCTCTATCCCTAAATATTATACGGAACACAAATGCATTGCCACACCCTGCCTTTTTCATTAACTTCTTAATTTCGTCCAGGTAAGTGCCATCAGGTAACCAGCTTTTTCTTGTCGCCACAAAAATAATCTGGTTAAAGCCTAATATTACATCGTGAACAATTTATCGAAATACCCTACAGTAACAGACCACTATCTTCCGGACGCGCATCCGGCAAATGAGTTCCCAAGCCTCAAAAATATCTTGCTCGGTTTCCTTGTTACTACAAAACGAATATGATGTTCCCTCAGTTTATATCCATCTTTGGATTCACGATATCGAGAACATCATTCCATTCGGTATGAATTCTTTGTATAAATGAAATTCACATTTTAGGTAGTTATGCAATGCCCAGATCTACTTCGACCTTCTAAGCAATACCGCAATTCCTATGCAGCCGGATTCCGTGCCTGGAGTTTCCCGTTTGTACGTCTTAGAAGTAGTTCTTGCCTGTACCCAGTTACCCATATACCTTCACAGACTTGAACCAATGCAAGAACAGTCCCAACCTTGTTATTAAACCAAGATTATGATAAGTTGAAAGGAAACTATTACGAAACGTTGGCGGGCGAAGCTTTAGGAATGACAACCCGTAATTACTATGACTGCCGCGGCATTTCGAACGATAGGTCTTTGTACGAGAATCTGAGTTCAAAACTAATTACACCGAAGGATTGGGGAGTTCACCCTGTCGAAATGGCTGAAAGTAAACGGTAGCGAATGTAACGGCTGTAGTGAGGAGAGGAATGATGAACCAGACGTAAAAGTATTGCCCATATACCAACCCCAAGGAGGTTGTTGAGGTTAAAGACTTTGAGTAAGTGAGTTATCCATGTGTAACGAGTGTTTGTGCATCGTGGAATGACATAAACCTTGGAAACTCAATACCTCGACCATTTTCCCCTTTCAACTGCCTGATTGTATACAGCTCTGATACAATCTATACTCCATACACCCCCACAGAGTCGCTCATGGGTTTTCCAAAAAGTTGTTCTGACGAGTATTTAAAAATCTTTTACGTTGAATTACTGGCAATACCATGAAGGGGTGATATGCCAAATCCAC
This sequence comes from Stenodema calcarata, assembly GCA_963920205.1. NCBI lineage: Eukaryota > Metazoa > Arthropoda > Insecta > Hemiptera > Miridae > Stenodema > Stenodema calcarata. The sequence goes on from OY986051.1 coordinate 134,689, forward strand.
CATAGAGGGCATATTCATCTTCATCGCTCGTATTATGATGGGGCTATGACAACGGTTTTTGGTTGTTTTTGTATGATTGGATGATTGTAAGTTCTTCCAAAGGCGTATAAAAACGTCGGATTCCGAGTAAAGGAGCGACAAAATAGGAGACAATCATACGGGAGTGATGAGGTTCAGAGTGGAGTGGGGGAGATGGAAGAAAACATCCAGAAGAGATACAAATCTCGAGGAGCAAGGGGTCGGAACATTGAGCTTGGGAAGAGCAGTTCACCTGACGAGCGGGTAATTGGAGGGAAGTGGGCGTAGTCCTTACAGGAAACACGGGGCAGCGAAGGTACGCCGGAACCACGGCCTTGCCTCCACCTGCTGCCGGTGAATCCAGAAAAACTGTCTTCCTCATATTAGTGGGGCTTTTCTGGGTAGGAAAATTCAGAGTGTGAGTGACCAATGAATTGAATTTGTGAGGAACCAGCCTAAAATCTATAAACTAGTACACAAAACACCAAACCTTGTAAGTTTTCGAGGTATCAAGAATTTGATGTTGACGGATTTACTGAAGAGTGTGCGGATACAAATAGTCGGCTTGCACAGAATTTGCACAGAAGTAATGAGAAGTAAAATTATGAGTTTATCGAAGACCTTCTGTTCCTTTCCTTAAAAAATCGTTGGATAAGGGTGTATTTCAAAGTGGCATTTTTTGTTATTTCAACCAAATAAGAGAGTGGATTTTCAACATGGATTTTCTGAGTGCTTAGTTTTTAACCCAGATTTGGGTAATTTTGAGACTGGTTTCTACGTACGAGTTGTCAGAAGTCGGTAATTTTGTTTTGTGGAAAACTTATGTGTTTTCGTGAAATGTAGACGGTTCCATCCAACTTTGAATAGCTATTAGTTCTGCACTTGTCGGACGCTTGTTATTTCAAATAGACGGTTGGAACGCGACATCAGATTGAACTAACGCCCTCTTGACATTAAGTGGACTCTTTCTCCCTCCTTTTGAGGTTCAGACATTGACAAATGTCAAGTCCAAGTGCACTTATTGAGCCATATGCCGTGGGAACCCGCCTATTTGTTTGAGTAATCGAAACAAAATAGTCCAGGAGAATTTGAAATGTCCACTTTTATAGTTTTCCGTTATTTTTGAGGGGTTCTGGGAGGCAACGACCTCTCATCCCGGTTATTAGAAACAAACCCGTCACCTTCAACCGATATTACTGACACGGTTTTTCATAGACGACGCAGACCAATTCACGAACAAGAAAATGAACGTCATGCTGTATATTCTCAATCTCATATGTAAAACACTCTGAACGGCTTCGTGAGCGCACACTCTTCACAACAGCTCTAAAACCGCGTTGTGCTCCGTCATCCAATTCTCACCTCCTCAAAGGCTACCGAAGATATAACCACCGAATGTCAAGTCCAAGCCAGACTTCTTATTTTCGGTAGTCATTCATCACTCAACTTGTTAACACGCTCGCCTTTTATTTCCAACGCGCGAAACAGTTGGCCTGACAGGACCGCGCCTTTGGCTAATTTTCCCGAATCTGTTGCACTTCTGAGGTGGTAAAGGGGGAGGGGGAGAGGTTAAAAAAAATCATCAGGTCCTTACCGAAGTCTTTTCCATCGCTTCGTCGATTTATCAAAAGACCATTCACACCCCGACAGTAGCTCAATAATTAGGACCTCCGTCCACTTCGACTCCCCACTAATGGAATAATGGTTGACTCCGCCCGGCTGAGTGTTTTGAATTGGCTTGAAATCACCGGGCTTACTTCCTCTAATTTCGTTATCTTTCGAATCATCGCCTGCTTCGATTATAACCGCCTGGATATCGTAGATAGAACCCGATTGCAATCGAGATTTATGACTTTCTCTGGCGGGCACGGCTAGAGGTGTGGACGAACTATCAATATCCTTTAGCAAGCTTAAAAACACCTTTGCTCTGAGGTGTTCGTAGTTCCCTCGCGTTCAACACATTATTTGATTGATCACTCAGCTTGATTGGCAATTACACTTAATGCAGTACAAATCTGTAGTAGACTATTGTAGGTGCGAAAAGTTCATGTTTTACTAAAATACTGAAGCTACTTTACCTATGCTCCGATGGCATTGGTATGATAATGATAATGACAACACAAAAAGAACTTTTATGTATTACGCTAAAATTTTTAAGGAAATTCGACATATTGTGTGCATTTTTGACATGTCAGTAAGTGTTAGTAGGTAAGTATCTTGAAATACTTATTACTAATAGAGAATTGATGTGGGTTTTCACGAATCTTTTTCCAGAATATTCCAATGCATCTTTCTCAATACTCTCACTCGTGAAAATACACGATTACCTTTGTCTGTTTTGGAATTAGTTGCTAATTCAGCATTACATCTCATAGTTACACAAATGTGTCGAAATAGTACTGCTAGGTACCTACTGTCGGAGTTTGATGTATGCATTGGTTATGATAAACTTATCCCAAACTCACTCGAGGTAATTCATTCTCATCCACATACGATTTGCATGTTCTGCTCAGATCGGCCTCCTCAGAAGTGCTTCAGCACTAAACGAAAAAGTTAAATGAGACCTTCTTTCCACGACTAACTTTCTATTTCGCCGTAGGAACTTTTTAAAGGCGGATCAAACCGATTGCAAACGAGTACCATGAAATGATATCGGCACGACGTGGATAACTCATTTCGGGCATACGAGGAAAAACAGTTACACGAGAACATTTTAGCAAAACATGACGACTCTTGGGCTCGGAAACGAACGAGAATGCTTCAGGCTTGAGGATTTAAGATTTATCGCCGGCGTTGTTTCTTGGATTCCCCCCATGGATGAAGGTCCTGAAGAATGGCACGAAGGGAGGGTCGGGCAAGCGGGGCGTACCGCTAATATGACGTGGTGATGCTTTAATGAAGTTGTTTATGGCACTTTAATTTATAGACTGTCACTGCGTATGGTTGAAGTTCGCAGACGGGTTCAGGTGGTCTCCCTCTCTGGAAGAAACTTTGCGGCTCTCAGCTCTCTAGTGGCGTTGAAGCCGGAATTGAGCTGGAAGATAAAAACAAATTTCTTGCATCAAATTCTTCCCGGACGTGCATTGTTGAGTTCAATACGTTGTTTAGCTACCAGCGGAGGTCTAAAAGTACCTACTAGTGTGATATTGCACTGCGTTGGTAATGATGTAACAACGCTCCACATGCAGGATGTTTTTGTACATCCTGTTTTTTTCGGTAAATCACATAAGTAGACGATCATCATCCGATTGTTTATAAATGCTAACCATTCGCTAACTTGAAGGGAAACCTCATCAGGGTTCTGCCCAGTGTAAGTCCGAAAAAATAGTGATACATTTTGATAGGGGTAGAACGGTTTTGGTGGTGTTCCAGGACTTATAGATTCAATTTTGAAAAGAATCATCTGTTACTAAATTAATTCAGTAGCAGAGGAAAAGGAAATAAGAAAGCCATAGATGTTTACAAAGTATCCTAGATATTTCCAAAGTAATTATTACTTTGGAAACATCTAGGACTGCGCGCCAAAACCTGCTGCTAGTAGAAACTTGTAGCTATTCTTGTTACTATTATCCACCAATTATAGTTTTTTTTCCTTACAGTAGGTAGGAAGTTTGGAAGGTAACCGAAGGGCACATCATGATATTGATTATGTTCGTTTTGATATGGAAATTAACATTTTGGTTCCCCTTCGGAGCTCCTCCTCTCATCTCACTCCTAGAAAGACAAGGTGAGAGGTTTCTTCGGATGCTCGCAATTATAACACATAATATCGGTAATTTACTGGGGACGGTGAGTCGTATCAACATACAATGAAAATAAATAATTGATGAGATTTTAAAAGCGCTAAGTGAATCTATTTAACAACTTGAGCTTCCCATGAGGTGAAGTCTTAGAAGATCTCCGTGGAGGGGAACACCTTTCGTCCACCAACGTGGATCAGAGCATGACCTCACAATTGTGTAAAACCATAATTGCAATTTGAACAACAGTATCTTTCAATGATAATATGATATTTAGCACAGATCTAAGCCGTATCAGGATGAGTCAATGGGACAGCTTACCTTGCCAATTTCAAGTCTCTACCACCATGGGAATTGAATAAATTCCCATAAGGTATTTGGTATTTATATACCAACTTAGTTTGTAAACAAAATATGAGAACTGTTATGTCCATAGTTTTTCTATTAGTGCAGTACAGGAGCTTCCCAACGAGTGGTGAACGATTTTGGTATCACAATTGAAAATGGCAAAGATACATTTCCGTAGCAACGGTGTTGTTATGAGCGGAAATCTTTAAAAAATTGGAACTAGATTAGCGTAACTCGTTTTGTGCCAAAAGTGTGAAGACTAAAATAATATTGGAACATATTTGGTATGTTGCATGTTAAAATCAATTATTAGTTCTGTAAACTAGATTGGGATGTTGAAATTATGCCTTGGGAAGGTTATGAAAACGGTATAAGCTCCCGAACCCTCCCGCGTCAGTGGAGAGAATAGTATAGTTACATGGGTTACACCTTCATCTGCCTGTCAGTTGTCAGTCCGGGCCGTGTGATAAATCATTCACCGAGTATTGGCAGCCAGCCACCAAACCTACTCGTTAAGAGAGAAGCTTCCCGTTGCAGGTGTCATCCGAGCCCCCCCCCCCCCCCTCCCCCCATCCGTTTTAAGCCTTACAGCTAAATTTCTACAATCATGGAGGAACATGTTTTAACCACTCCGATGATCCGGGGCCTGAGGAACCTCAACTTAAATTTTTAAGGAGGCTACCAAACCATACAGAAAATAGACGTTTCAAAACAACATCGTATAAATAACATCGATGTTCGGAAACATCGATGTTCGGAAACATCGTATAAAAAACATCGATGTTTTCTGAAAATATCTTACCTACTGTGGCTTACCTAAATACAAGTACCTACCTACCTTGCTTTCAATTTTTTAGGTGATATACTTTGGCAAAAACAGTTTTGCATCCATAACTTCGGCAAGGCGATTCAAGAGGGTTCAAAATTAAACCCGCTTGAGAAAAAAACATCTCTTCATCCAAATCCAAATCCAAAAGTCAAAGGGTTGTTGTTGAATTTTTTAAAGTGGAGAATTCAAACAGGTGGAGCTCATCAGGGATTGACGCGTGCGAAATTTGTTTTATTACAACATAAACATTTACACAGCGTTACACGGTTACACTAGATGTAGTGGTGGTTTTGGTTTCAATCCTACTATCTTGAGTCAACTATGACTGACATAAAAATGTGCAACCGAAACATTGCAGCTGCTAGAACAATAAAAGGCAAAAAGGCCACGTTAAATAAGAAATAGTGTAGTAGGTATGTAGGTAAGTAAAGTTCCTAACAAGGCCCAGAAATAATGAAATTACATACTGAAACGGAGAAATAGGGTTTGTAACTATACCTAGGTATTTTGGGAGAAAGGAGAAAATCATCGATGTGTGATAAGCAGAGAAAGACAAACGTCGATCTCTAAAAGATCGATGTTTAAACAAAAACATGGAATGTTTTAAAACATCGAGTACTCGAGTCGATACCCATCCCTACTGGACGTCACTAACGTGTGGACAGCGTCGATACGACGTAGACGTGTATTGATGTCTACACGGCGTCTATCGACGGCCCCTAGACGCCGATAGACGCCGATAGAGGCCGTCTAGACGCCGATAGAGGCCGTCTAGACGCCGATAGAGGCCGTCTAGACGCCGATAGAGGCCGTCTAGACCTCACGTAATTAGGAAGGCGAGAAGTAGATCACCTACCAGACGTCTACACAGTCTATGAAGAGTAGATGTCTAAATATAGACGTAGTGTAGGTGTGCGTAGATCATCTACAAACGTCTTCGTGTAGTCTACGGGGAGACGTGATCGGGTAGACGAGAGGTAGACCTGCAGTAGATGTCGGTAGATCATCTACCGGTCGTCTACACGATCTATGGAGAGTAGATGTCTACATCTACGGACGGATATTGACCATCTAAAGACATCTAAACGTCTACGACAAACCATAGAGAAGCTGTAGACAAAAATTGACACCTATAGAATGTCTACCGATAGATGTAGACGAAGAAGATGAAGTTTAGACCAAAAATAGAGTCTATATTCGTCTAAATCACCTTCATATTGTGAATAGCATAGAAATTAGATTTAGCTGATCCCGGCCCTATGCTGCTTAAAGTGTAAGTCATAAGGGTGCTACATACCAAATTATAGTTTCATAATCTTCAATTCATAATAATAAATACATAATAAATACATGTTAAAATAAATGCATTCGAAATAAAATAGCCAAAACATGTGCGTTTTCAAAAAAGGGCGTTATCCTCTCCCCCCCCCCCCCGCCCCATACGATTATCGACCATAATGACCACAAACTCAGTGAATACTCACGTGTGGATATCGAATGTACAAGGAAATTGAATACAGAACTGTGATCTACGCTGGGTACCTACGGCTTGGAAATAATACGTGTACAATTAATTTTTATTGTACACGTATTATTTCCAAGACGTACCTAAAACATGATAGAAGGTGAGTGACTTGTCCACTCATGAAAAAAAAAAAAAAAAAAAAAAAAACGCTTGTGTCGGTTGCGTGGAAAAAGTGATCAAGTCCGCTTTTTGCGAAATTGAGTTCTTGGCATCACCGGGTTCGTCAAGAACTCACCTACAAGATATTATGTACCTATCGGATTAGGTACTCTTGCATTAGGACAAAATTAAGGTACTATATGGTACATTAATGCAAGAGTTAACGATACTATCTTGTAGGTGAGTTCATGATGAACCCGGTGATGCCAAAAACTCAATTTCGAAAAAATGTCGCTTGGTCACTTTTTGCAATTTTGGTTTATTATCTTCGATAATGAACCATTGGAATCGCCCAAAGAAAAAATTTTTTTAACCCCCCCTCAAAATTTGTTGGTTTACGTTTCAAGATACGTAGATTCAGAAAATCGAATAAAAAAAAATCCGTCCGTCCGCCGTACGCCGTACGCCGTACGCCGTCCGCCGTCCGCCGTACGCCGTCCGCGCCACTTTGCCCAGTTAGCGTTGAGTTAAAATTACGAAATTTTTTTTATGGGTTTCGACCAACCCCACAATGGTCCTCGAAACTTTTCAGAACCCTAGGTCAAGGGGAAGGGGTTCAAAACAAATTTTGAAAATTTGAAAATCTCATATCTCGAAAAATTCATATAGAACGGTATGTTTTTTATTTCATATTTAGATAGAGTTTGTTCCGTAGAATTTTTTAAGACCATCCGCAGCTCTGTACGACCAGCCGTTCGTTCACAATGACGGCTCAAAGATTGTGCCTCACAACACGATCGTGACTCAAACTGTTGAAATACAGGTCCATTTTCATACTAACCATGTACCAGAATTTAAGGTTCATACTAACCAGAATTATATCGTATTAATTGATCATAATTAATAATAATTATTATTAATAATAAATACGAATTATTAATACCTAACAATACATTATAATAATTTTCACTAGGTACTCGATAAAATTGTTAATAGTTAGTGATAATTGATAATAATAATTAATCTAACATTTAGAATATAGACATTCAGACCTAGTGATCTAGACAGAAGGGTGATCTGTACAAAGAAGATAATGAACCGTTGTGTCAAGAATTTGCAGAGTTTTTTAATTTAATATGAAAATGGGGCTGAGGTAAAGAATCTCGTCAGTACCAAATCATATGAGTTTCAGAACCGGATGAGTGTTATAACAATATCGCGGAGGTTTTTTAGACGGCGGGGACGTGTGAGAGCGGCCTTGAGGCGGCGGGGGCGCGTCTGTGAGGAATAAAACGGCTGATTGCCATCTTACACTGAGAGTCCCATATGGGTCCCTCCAATCCCTCTACTGTCCCATTCGGGATCCCCCACCTTCTCGACGGGGCTTCACCGAACAAGGACGCGAGAAGTTCCTGCTATTAGCGCAAGGACGCGAGGAGGTTCCTCCTGTCGCAACAATGGGCCACGGGAGGCCGCTTGGGTTCGCATTCCTCTTCCGAATATGAGAATCTTCCGCGTGAAATATCAAACAGCAGTGTATCAAACGTATGAAACCATCTGATATGCAAGAGGAAAAATCATTGGAAAAACAGTCATAAAAAAAAAAAAAATGCACATACCATGAAATGAAATGAAAAATTTTGCAAATTCTTGACACAACGGTTTATTATCTCCTTTATGCAGACCACCCTTCTGTCTAAATCACTAAATGATATTAATTATTATTACGCATTATCATTAATTCATAATAATAATTGCGTAAGTAGTGTGAATTATTAGGTAATATTTATTGTTGGTAATTAATAATTTTTATGCTTCATTATTAATAATTATTAAATATTATTTATTAACTCGATATTTGAAAACCATGTGATGTTTGAATCAGCTGATTCAAACATCACATGGTGTTCAAATATCGGTTTCAAATATGGTTTTCAAAAAGCTAGCTGGGCCAGTTAGAAAATGGACCCGACAGGCTGCCTCTCGATTCACTCTCATGTTGACGATTTTCGGTCTGCTTCAAATTTGAGCCGTCATTGTGAACGGACGGCAGGTCGTACAAAGGTGTGGATGGTCTTTAAAAAGTCTAAGAAATAAACTCTATCTAAATATGAAACTAAAAAAAAACCGAGGTGTTTATTTGAATTCGAATGGACCTCTAAGAAGAGTAATTGTCAACTCAAAAAGGTACATCGAAACAAACGAAAAAAGTCGACTTCACATCGAATCGAGGTGTTAATTGGAATTCGAATGGACCTTCAAGAAGAGCAATTGTAAGCTCAAATACATCGAAACAAACGAAAAAAGTCGACTTCACATCGAATCGAGGTGTTAATTGGAATTCGAATGGACCTTCAAGAAGAGCTATTGTAAGCTCAAATACATCGAAACTGTCGAAGAAAAGCACCATATGAGAACTCAAACGTTCTCACTTACCTCCAGGAATTCCGTACATAACGCTTCCACAATTACTGACGTTAGTGACACTAGTTAATACTTCCACAAGTCGGTTAAGATGATTCTGTATTAACGAAAAACTCACAAGCAACTTTCAAGGCAAAAGCAATTGATGAAGTGAACAGGAATAAAAGAGAATCGAACATATAGAATAATCCCATATGTTCCATACTATAATAATCATAGTAGGAGCCAATTATTGGAGGAGCCTCAACTGTCACAGACAGATTGGAATATGAGGACCTATTCTTTAACACTCCCTCCTCCTCGTATTCCCCACATTCACTACAAACACATCACTATTGTGGGTTCCAGAGGGGTTCACTGCACGTCACATTCGATGACATTTCCCATCGTCGTTTGGGAGGGTGCATGATGTCTCGTGTCCAGGTAGAATAGCGCAGCATCGTTTGCGAATTAGGATGAGACATCATTCCGTCGTCCAGCGGATGTCTGAGCGACTTACTGCCAATTCTCTGCAAGAAATGGATAATTGACAGAAATTAGACTTTTAACTGTCCAGGGGCCATCAATAACAAGATGATTAGAAAAAGGAACAATATTACTTTCAGCAACATGAATATCGACAGAGATTATGGGAATTTACTGAATTTTAACGTTATTATTCAAGCAAACAGTCTACATTAATTATCAACAAATTTTCAACAGGAGTTGATCACGGAAATAAATAAATTTTTCGAGCGGCAACGGTTTGGTCAGCAAATCTCCAAGCTGCTCGTCTGTTCCTATCCAGTCTATTTTGAGATTGCCTTTCTGAAATTCATTTCGAACAAAATGGTATGACAATTTAACAATATGTTTAAGTGTCCGAGACTCATCAGTTTTAGCTAAACAAATGGCTGGCCTACAATCGCAAAATAATCTGGGCATCAAGTCAATTTTTGTCAAAAATGAGATCAGCTCCCTGACGCTGATCAACTCTCGTGTTGCTGCGCTCATGGCTAGGTACTCCGCCTCCGAGCTTGATAGACTCACGTGTGCCTGTTTCGTCGATTTATAAGCAACAACGTCTCCAAAGGCCTTTACGACGTATCCCGTTGTGGATTTGCCGTGAACATCATTAGAACCAAGTGATGCATCTGAATAGCATTCAAGGTTCTCGCCACTTCCAGTAAACACAAGACCCAACGACTTAGTGTTGTTCAAATATTGTAGCAATTTCTGTACGCATTCCCAATCGTATTCTGTGTGACCTACCTGTTTTCTGCTAAGAAAATTAACAGCGAATGCAATATCTATTCTACTACAGCTCTGCAAATAAAGAAGGGAGCCTATTACCTCTCTGTAGGGAACGTCGTAGATTTCGCCAGTACTATCTAGTTGGGCTGTAAGAGTGTTTGTTTTTGGGGCCATTGGAAGTGAACTGACTTTATTTTGATTGATCAAATATTTATCTAAAATTTCTTGAATGAATATTTTCTGACTAACGGTTATCGTTTGGTTGGTCCTATCCCTCTTGATTTCCAACCCCAGAAATTTCGTAGGTGACCCCATATCCTTAATTTTGATTTGATTGCCAATTTTGCGTATTAGATCCTTAGTTTTGGACGCACAATTTGACATTACGAGGCAATCGTCCACATAAATTAATAAAACAACAAACTTATCTCCCTCCTGCCAAAGGAAAATACATTTCTGGTAATCATATTTTCTGAAATTTAGGTCTGCCAAAATTGATGAAATTTTCTTGAACCATAACCGTGGAGATACCTTGAGCCCGTAAAGAGACTTCACTAATTTACAAACGTGTGTATCCCTTAAGCTTGTTGAAACATCCGTCAGCTCAGTGACGCCTTCGGGAATTTCCATAAAAACTTGTTTTTCAAGTTCGCCGTACAGAAATGCGGTCTTCACATCTAGTTGTGTTAACTCCAAATCAAACTTGTTGGCAATCGATAGTATGAGCCTAACATCTCCCATTCTTGCAACTGGCGCATATATCTCTTCAATCCCATAGCAGTGAGCATCTGCGAAACCTCGAGCGACAAGCCTCGATTTGTACTTTAACGATCCATCAGGCAGTACCTTTCGCTTGTGTACCCATCTTGCTCGAATCACTCGGGTATTGGATGGAAGTTGGTCACTCCGTACATACTCCCATGTACCATTCTCATTTATCGATTCCAACTCATTCAAAATTGCCTCTTCCCACAGCCCTTTCTCGGGGCCACTCATTGCTTCCCTATATGAATTTGGCTCGACATAGAGCGCTGAACCCATACTAAAGACCTCACCAGAAACCCAGTTAGTCGTCTGCTGTGGCATCACTTCCGGTTCGTCACTTACGCCCACTTCTAAGGCTTCTGCCAATGGACGGGGGTAATTCGTGATTTTGTCACCGTAGACTTGGTTTTCCAAAACCCGAACGTCACAAGATCTGATCAACGTTTTATGTTCCTCATCTATCAGTACATACCCTGTATCTCCACACTCTAGGATAAACGCTCTCCGTCCATTTGGGGCGAATTTAGACTTCTGTTTGTGGTCAACTACCATAGCCAGAGAACCAAATCGCTTCACATACTTTAACGAGGGTTCAGTTCCAAATACAATCTCATATGGGCTCACCAGGTTCAGTGCAGCGTTAGGCAGCCTGTTGTGAACGTGAACCACATATTTCATCGCGTGACCCCAAAACGAGTATGGCATTTTAGCTGACAGTAGGTTGACTCTAATCTTCTGAATCAGTTCATAATTGAGGCGTTCCGCGGAGCCATTAAGCTCTGGAGTATATGGTTCACTTGTAACCAGAGCTATTCTTTCAGTGCTCATCAACTCCTTCATCTGTGCGGTGCAATACTCAAGACCTGAGTCAGTCCTCAAGGTGTGAACTGTGTTACGGATATTCAAAATTCTAGCTATCTCATCCAGACACTTTCTGAGTGCCAGGTGCACTTCTGTCTTGTTTTTGAGAGAATAAGCGAACACAAACCTCGAACAGTCACACATAAATGTCACTATGTACCTCGCTTGATCTCGAAAGTTGGATGGTTTAATGGGGCCCATCAGGTCACTGTGTAAAACCACGAAGGATTTCTCAGCCCTTCTTCTCGTCGTCGTATGAGCCTTTCGAGATATTTTCGCCTGTGCACACTCCTCGCAGTCAGAAATACGATTCGTCCACTTAACGGAGCGCAATTCCGGTATTGACTTGGCTGCGGCCTCCAAGTACCTTTTGGACGCATGATTTAGCCTCAAATGCCATAATAAGTCCATATTATCCTTTAAGCTATCCTTATACCGAGTTCCAATCTCCCTTAAGGCCTCAGCTTGGTACTCGTCAACACTTGTCAGTTCCACTGGCTGAACACCGCCTACCGGGCAGTCCCCAGCAACACACTCACCACTCCCGGCGGCGCGACTTAGCGAGCTCCCTCCCACTTTTGAGACTGAGGGACCCAAGCTACAATCAGAATGACCGGGAAAATGAAAATTGGGAGGAGAATCCTGGGTATTAACTCTCCCTCCCGCCGACTGACCACCAGGACGGTCGGCGTCACCAGAATTCGACAAATTCTCGACACCATGAAGACACAACCTCTTCCCCAGAGCTAAGCACTCACCACTACTCGAAGATTGGCGTTTCCTATTCTGTGCCAGCTCAAACTCGATCCACCAGTATGAATCGGTAAATTCGGCCGTCTTAATAATATTCCCACTTGATGAATTTATAAATTGAGCCCCATCGCGGGCAAAAACAACCCTCATGCCCGCACCTGTAGATTTCCGAAGAGCAAACAAATTCACAGTTAATTCAGGTGAGTACAGAACATTTCTCAACCGAGAGACAACACCATTATTGACAATTGCTATGTCACCATAATATTTACATACTAAATCGGCCTCTACTTCCTTATTAGCACAGGTAAAACGTTTGGGTACTTCAAACGCTCTCAAAAACTCAAAGTACTCCTTTCGGTTAGCGAGATGTTCGGTTGCACCTGAATCAATTATAGCACGAAATGTTGTCAAATTCTCACCTTCTGATACAACGAGAGCCGGGTTTACCGCCCGTTCTCTAGAATAATTCACTGGCTGATGACCGTCAGTCAGATCTTCCTCCATGACGACCCATGTGTCGGCGGTGTCCGGGAGGCCATCGTCGCCAAAGATATGGAAAGCCGCCGGACGACCCATGGACTGAAACTTACTCTTCATTCGCCTAGCCTCACCGATATTCATGGTCACCACCCGAGGTTGACCCGCCTCTGCCACATTACGCCCCTGACGCCGCTTTGCGCCCGACTGACCCCCTGGGACGCTGTGTGGGCGACTTCCCGACGCCTCTCTCGCTCGACGGGGCTCGGGACAATTTACCGCTTTATGAGTGGTCAATTTAAAGCAATTAAAGCATTTAATTAAGCGGGAGGCACACTCCGAGAAAAGATGGTCGTATTTTCCGCACCGGAAACACGCTCGTCGCGCTCCGTGGGCGCCGCCTCCGCGACCAAACTTCAAAATGCCAGTCAACTGTTTGTTGTCTGACGAGTCTCCACGACCTTGTAGACCACCACGTCGTGACTCGGCACCTCTTACAGACCTAAGGCCACGTCTAGGACCATGATGCTGTCCTCCCGCACGTCGAGGCTGGGAGTTACCTAGCGTAAACAGGGTATTTGACGCCAAGTTACGTCCGAGGGCGAACATCTGTTCGTGTTCCGCTACCTCGTCTACCAGCATCTGCTTCAGAGCCTGCAGAGGATACCCTTCATCATTCGTTACTTCCCTCTGATAGGTACGCGTCTCTCGAATAGCTCCTATGAATGTCTGACGTACGTAATCCTCGTTCATGGTTGCCGGGTTAAGCTGACTTACTCTGGCTACCAACTGATCAAACCGCTGGATAAAATCAATCGGTGACTCCACGGCTCGGTTGTAGTCCATTTTTGTGAATTGAACCATCAAATTACACAAAAATGCCTTACTGGTTGGCTCACAAAAACGCCGTAGCGACTCCATAATCTCACGGGGGCAAGACATTGTCCCCACCATACCCTGATAGTACAGATCTAAGTGAAACATAATGAACAGCTTAGTTCTCAATTCAGCCGTCCTCCTATCACGTTTACTAATAGTGGGAATCTCTGAGGGATCGACCGTCCTCACAAGAAACTCACACCCTTGTGAACTGATGGCGTCCATCATTGTCCGGAACCACAGCCCAAAACTCACGGAGCCATTCTGTTCAAGTCTCAGGTCGATCCGTGGATATTTTATGGCATTTGCATTAAATTCTACCTCCTCTCTCTCACGCTTACAGGAACCTATTTCCTTCTGGATAGCAGTCGGGGCACCTTTGTCATCCCGGCGGACAGTGAGGGCACCTATATCTTCCTCACCCGCATCGTCTCGATGTAGTTTACGCTCCCGGATTTTTCTCATTAGCCTAGATTGGGCCGGGGTACTCCTCGAGGTCTCCATAGGCGAACTATTCTCATCCGCCCTAGGACACATCTCACGGTAACCACCCTGTACTCCCTCCGGTGTTACCATTGGAAGATCCTCGGCAACAGGGCCTACATCAGTAACCCCGTTAACAGGGGCTACTTCTACTCTACAATCCCGCTGTCCAACACAATTTTGCGCAATCTGAGCCTTCAACACCTCTACCTGCTCAAGAAGAGACTGCTGGAAAGCAATCATCTGCTCCATCAGATCTATGGAAGGAGCAGACGTTTTGACACTACTAGGACCATATGCTACATCACCGACCAAAGTGGCAGTCCTTTCATCCTCATCATCCCCGTCACTGCGAAACGGCAGCGACTGCAGAGCCTCCATCCGTAACCTGCGCTCGAGTTCCTCTGCCTCTGGACCGTCGGGATTCAGCAATCAGTTCTCATTCTCCTCGTCACTTACATCCATGGGTCCTGTAATATTTTAACAACAGCGATTATCTAAAATATATATATATCATCATCTATCTCAGTATTTCATCATTCCTATGGACTTCATCATGCCTAAGTACTTCATCATTCCTATGTACTTCATCATGCCTTATTACTTCATCATGCCTTATTACTTCATCATGCCTTATTACTTCATCATGCCTAAGTACTTCATCATGCCTATATACTTCATCATGTCTTATTACTTCATCATGCATAAGTACTTCATCATGCCTATATACTTCATCATACTTCAGTTGCTTGTAAACGTCCTCCAAGTTCTCTGAAAACTAGACTTCTAGACTCAAATTGAATTTTCTACGAACCCATCGTTAATTTTAACCGACTGTGCCATGTACTGCTCCGTCACACACAACGAGCTAGTATCTACTTATTTCCCCAAGTACGAATTTAAGTGACCGCTGTCGATTGACACTATCATTCCGTTGACGCAGGTCTGGAGCTATCCCTTTCCTCACAATTACCGAGTGTTATCAATGAAGTTGATAAGTTGACCTAGTTGACATTGGGAACACTCCTAATTTTGACTCGGCAAAAAGGGATTTCTCGTCCTTGGCCTATTGCTCTGAACAATTTGCATGTGGAGCTTCACAGAAAATGAACGTGAGCTCATCCAAGAACCTCAACAAAGTGGGGGTGGAATAACTCCCGTCACCTCCCAGAGACGGTTTTGCTTCTTACGTCTCATACTATGGGACCCCCTCTGATCCCGGGAATGAAAAATAGGTACAAAGAAAAATACATTCCCAGCTCCAGCCTGGCCCGATTTTTGCGACTTCCCTCATTTCTGGTGGCTGAGATTCGGTCGGCCTACCTCAAAAGCCTTATTGCATGTGTTGGCCATCTACCCGTCCCGACGTGTTCTTCGCGTCCCCGATTTCACGTCGTGTAGCCGCCCTGGCTCAAGGATCTCCCCCTTGTAAGCCAAGGAACTCCAGCCCCCGGATCTGTGTGTGATTAGGACGGCCGTTTCTACTTTAGATCTCCTAAGTCCGCGGGGCGAGCCAACAGGGGCTCCCTCCGTACCTCATTTAGCCCCCTGCTGTCAAACTACGGCGTCAACAAGTCGATGCTCGGGAACATCCTTGTGACTAGGTACCTTCCCACATTCCACCTCTAGGAATCGTTGTGCCACGCCAGGCACGTACCGTATGGGACCACATGACTCGAAAACGAAATTAGAGCGCTCCTAATTCATTCAAAATTTCGTTTCGGACTGCTTTGTGCAGTAACCCGGGCCACTTCGAGGACTACCGGGGTTCCTAAGCCGCAATTGCTTCAAGGAATCACTAAAAATGCGGAAACCAAAACATTTCCCTATTTCTGTCGCCTAATAACAACTAAAAGTGGTCCTTGGTTGAGACAAGGACCGAATCTGGAACGATGGAATATTCATCAATCCAGATCAACCAAGAATCTGCAGCGAAGATCGCAGCCCCACGTTGACCTAACCAAAAAGTTTCGACATGAACCAAAGAGAAACCCAAAGAAATTTCGTCATCGTCTTGATATCAACAAAAGTCAGTCATCTAGCTAGTACTATGTATCAAAACGAGATCATCAACTAACACCGAATCTCACCCCAGGTCGCGTCAATCAACGGTTCGGGGAAACCCAAGTCAAATCCTTCAAATAGCCCTTGGGTCCACTTCGCGTACAGGGTTAGATTAGTACAACAATCATCAATCATCAAACAATACTTCACATGGTGTCAATCAACGAAGCGAATTCGTGTCGAAGAAAAGCACCATATGAGAACTCAAACGTTCTCACTTACCTCCAGGAATTCCGTACATAACGCTTCCACAATTACTGACGTTAGTGACACTAGTTAATACTTCCACAAGTCGGTTAAGATGATTCTGTATTAACGAAAAACTCACAAGCAACTTTCAAGGCAAAAGCAATTGATGAAGTGAACAGGAATAAAAGAGAATCGAACATATAGAATAATCCCATATGTTCCATACTATAATAATCATAGTAGGAGCCAATTATTGGAGGAGCCTCAACTGTCACAGACAGATTGGAATATGAGGACCTATTCTTTAACAGAAACAAACGAAAAAAGTGGACTTCACATCGAATCGAGGTGTTTATTTGAATTCGAATGGACCTTCAAGAAGAGCAAATATAAGCTCAAATACATCGAAACAAACGAAAAAACTCTGCAAATTCTTGACACAACGGTTCATTATCTTCTTTGTACAGATCACCCTTCTGTCTAGATCACTAGGTCTAAATGTCTAGATCCTAAATGTTAGATTAATTATTATTATCAATTATCACTAATTATTAACAATTTTGTCAAGTACCTAGTGAAAATTATTATAATTTATTGTTAGGTATTAATAGTTCGTATTCATTATTAATAATGATTATTATTAATTATGATTAATTAATACGATATAATTCTGGGGTTTTTAATACTACGTCGGTAATAATTTTTCTATAAAAGAAGTACCTACCAACAAACATTCGAAATGACCTTCATTTCCGTAGCACGAAACGCACCTCAGAACAACAAACTCGACATCACTTAAGCCATATGATGTTCCAAAGAGCTTGTTAGTATGAAAATGGACCTGTATTTCAACAGTTTGAGTCACGATCGTGTTGTGAGGCACAATCTTTGAGCCGTCATTGTGAACGAACGGCTGGTCGTACAAAGCTGCGGATGGTCTTAAAAAATTCTACGGAACAAACTCTATCTAAATATGAAATAAAAAACATACCGTTCTATATGAATTTTTCGAGATATGAGATTTTCAAATTTTCGAAATTCGTTTTGAACCCCTTCCCCTTGACCTAGGGTTATGAAAAGTTTCGAGGATCATTGTGGGGCTGGTCCGAACCCAGAAACCAAATTTCGTAATTTTAGCTCAACGTTAACTGGGCAAAGTGGCGCGGACGGCGGACGGCGTACGGCGTACGGCGTACGGCGGACGGACGGATTTTTTTTTATTCGATTTTCTGAATCTACGTATCTTGAAACGTAAACCAACAAATTTTGAGGGGGGGTTAAAAAAATTTTTTCTTTGGGCGATTCCAATGGTTCATTATCGAAGATAATAAACCAAAAGTCGACTTCACATCGAATCGAGGTGTTTATTTGAATTCAAATGGACCTTCAAGAAGATTAATTATAAGCTCAAATACATCGATCAAACGAAAAAAGTCGACTTCACATCGAATCGAGGTGTTTATTTGAATTCGAATGGACCTTCAAGAAGAGCAATTGTAAGCTCAAATACATCGAAACAAACGAAAAAACTCTGCAAGTTCTTGACACAACGGTTTATTATCTTCTTTGTACAGATCAGGGCCGGATTGAAGCATGAGTGCGGGCCCGACAATTAAAATGACAAAATACCTCACTGATCATGCGTTATTATTGTTTTTAGGCAATACAGAATGAATAAATAGTTTATAATATAATATAATAAGTTTATATTATAACATGCACCAACAGAGTATGAAACAAACGACAATAAACGGTACGGCATGGTTAAAAAAAACCGTCTGCCGGAGGTTTGGTAGTTCTTACTATCAAGTACGACGTTACAGTGAATCAGAAAAATAAAATAAAATGGGAAAACAGCTAGGTTGTGGTTGTTGACACAGACAGATGCACAAAACGAATGATCATAAGTTCAATTGTCTTATCAGAAAATTCCTGTACCGCCAAGCCAGCTGAATAATAATCAATAAGGGACGACCGTTCAATGGCTATTATAGTTCGGTGGATTCTCAAGTGTCGCACAGAACTATAATAGTTTTGTGCGACACTTGGGAATCCACCGAACTGCGTGGAGAGACTCCAACGGACCAACCTGCACAAGGCTTGCACACTTGACCTCCGGATTCAAGCATCGATGTATATACATCGATGGATTCAAGTCCCTGTACGGGGTGAAGTACTCGGAATCCTGAGCCCTTCTCTCCTGAGCTGTTCTCTTTTTTGGCTTATAAATCTCAGAAGCATTGCACCTGCATCGGACCTCATGACAGAACCCTCAATGGACGCATGGATACAGAACCAACTGCCATACACCACCAACTGCCAGCTCCTCCCCCCACCGACCACCCCCGCTCTCTTCTTTGCCCACATTCATTTAGCGCCCACAATTTCAATGAATGCGATAGCATTCAGCTTGTGAATGACGGACAATGCAATTTATTTTAATGTTTATTTTAAATTTATTTTAATGTTGAAAACAGACGTCGACTAGATCTTGTAGATCATCTGACTGTTGTCTACGTGATCTTCATTCGTCTACAGACATGATTTAGACCGTCTATTGTTTCTATAAACTTCATTTTCTCCGTCTACTTCTTCATCTTCTTCGTCTACTCATGAATGACTCAATAAAATGTATTGTTGTGATGCATTAATAGTCTCGCCCTTCCCTACTCCCTCGCCCTTTCCACACGTCACCACCAACTGTCCGCTCCTCCAACCGCCCTCCTCCAACCGCCATCCTCCCCCGCCGTCCTCAAACCGCCCTCCTCCTCCGCCGTTCACCCACGCCGTCCTCAAACCGCCCTCCTCCCCCGTCGTCCTCCACCGTCGTCCCCCTGCGGCATCCTCAAACCGCCGCACAGTGGGGCGAAACGACAAAAAAGCGGAAAAAACGCCGTTTCTTCAGAACGGATAGTCATATCGATTCGGGAATGGTTTTATTCAAGTCAGGAAGGAAAAATACATTAGAAAATGCTACTTTCCCAGAAAAAATGCACCGTTTGTATGCGTATAATATACGCATATATCATATGCGAATATTCAGAAAATTCAATTTATAAACCAAGAATAATTAAGTAAACAGGCACCTGTTATTAATTTGGAGTGCTGAGGCCCTATCACCCCAAAATACTTTTCATATTAAGTTTAAAGAAAAATTCTTCATCTGAACACAATTTATTTTACTTTTATTCAACCGCACGCTTCATAAGAAAATTGTACGAGAAAAATACGTACCTACTTTTTCATTTTTGACATTTTATGTCTTTACTATGGCACATAACTCGAAAAGTGTGACATTGTGACGCTGACGGTGTGACGAAGAAAGCGTTATGAAAAATGTATAATGATTTTCACGTACAACCGATTCGTTGCTACAGAACTTCAACTTCGCCAGTTATCATCGTACAAAAATCGTTCACCACTCG
The DNA here is from genome assembly GCA_963920205.1 of Stenodema calcarata. NCBI lineage: Eukaryota > Metazoa > Arthropoda > Insecta > Hemiptera > Miridae > Stenodema > Stenodema calcarata. Next base: position 154,804 of record OY986051.1, read on the forward strand.
TTAGATAGCTCTCGACTTACCTAACCATATTACGTTAACCACTGCGGAGTGCATGGCCGACAAGCTGCGGTATGAGCGTGATTGTCTAAATAATTGTTTACACACAAGTACAATTTCTACAACAATGAAGTACGAGGTACGTGGTACGTGGTGTGGGTGTGGGAGAGGGCGCAAAGACCTAAAATGTCCCTCGTGGTTGCGTACTCGTACGAAATCTGTACCCACTTTATGGTTGCTTTGAATCACGAATCCAATGGCCATGACTGGCATGTCTGAAGCCAAATCATCTAAGAAGAAAATTCAAATAAACACCTCGATTCGATATGAAGTCTATTTTGTCTCCTTAATTCACCTCATCCACGGGCCTCTCAGATAATATGACGTCGCAACACAAGCTACCAACTACGTCAAAAGATATGACGTCAAACAGGTGCCGCCAAGAACACCTCACAGGATATGACATACGTGGACCGTCAGGGGGTGGATGACGTCAGACAAGTGGCCGGCAAGAACACCTCACAGGATATGATGACGTACAGATAATATGACGTCGCAACACAAGCTACCAACTACAGCAAAAGATATGACGTCAAACATGTGCCGCCAAGAACACCTCACAGGATATGACGTACGTGGACTGGCAGGAGGTGGATGACGTCAGACAAGTGGCCGGCAAGAACACCTCACAGGATATGATGACGTACGTGGACCGGCAGGGGGTGGATGACGTCAGACAAGTGGCCGGCAAGAACACTTCACAGGATATGACGTACGTGGACCGGCAGGAGTGGATGACGTACGTGGACCGGCAGGACTGGATGACGTCAGAGGGGTCAAGGGGAGCCAAATATTTTAAACCTCCATGTCTTCCTTACTAATATTAATAAGCATTATGTAAATACGGATCGTAATCTTGAATCTACTTGAACTCTCAACAGTTCCATTATATGTAATTACCGTCGATTTAAGTATTTTTTAACAATTCCTATTTCCATCATAAAAATTATTATTTTAAGTACGCAATTTTTGTATCTACCTATATTGGATAGGTATGAGAAAAGGTCGTACAATACCTTCCCTACCCTCTTGGTAAGTGTCACGGGTTCAAACATCAAACTGACGAGCATAGTTGTCGTAATGAACGTAACCGAGATTATAACTCTTTGGCATCTAGTGTATAAGCTTCTGGGATGTCTGAAAGAAAATACGAAAAATGCTTGCATACGAGTCTGCAACACATTTATGTCTTTAAAGAAAGGATTCAAGGGCCTTCGAACTATACTACATCACCTACCCCAGTAGCGTAGTTTTTTTTTTTTTTTTTTTTTTAAATTCACTTGGCATTAGCTTATGCCATAGCCATGAATTCCTTTATTTCCATAAAGACAAATAGAAATGTGTCAATTCAAATTTCAATATTTCAAATTAGAGACAAATAGAAAGTAAATTAAAAATAAAATACAATGAGATAAAAATAAAGTTAAAAGCTGATGCCGGATTCAGCGTAGTTGTTATACTTAATTGAAAGGTTCATCATAAATTGTGAAGCTTGCATTCGTCTTGACAATATAAATGATTGAGAATGATCACCTGTGTGTAAACAATTATTTAAACAATCACGCTCATACCGCAGCTTGTCGGCCACACACTCCGCAGTGGTTAACGTAATATGGTTTGGTAAATCGAGAGCTATCCAACGAGTAGTGAACGATTTTTGTACGATGATAACTGGCGAAGATAAAGTTCCGTAGCAACGAATCGGTTGTAAGCGAAAATCATCAGAAACTCCGCGTAACGCTCTCCGCGTGACGCTCCCCCGCGTGACGCTTTTTCATTTATGTGCCATAGTAAAGACATAAAATGTCAAAAATTTTGGTTTATTATCTTCGATAATGAACCATTGGAATCGCCCAAAGAAAAATTTTTTTTAACCCCCCCTCAAAATTTGTTGGTTTACGTTTCAAGATACGTAGATTCAGAAAATCGAATAAAAAAAAATCCGTCCGTCCGCCGTACGCCGTCCGCCGTACGCCGTCCGCCGTACGCCGTCCGCCGTACGCCGTCCGCCGTACGCCGTCCGCGCCACTTTGCCCAGTTAGCGTTGAGTTAAAATTACGAAATTTTTTTTATGGGTTTCGACCAACCCCACAATGGTCCTCGAAACTTTTCATAACCCTAGGTCAAGGGGAAGGGGTTCAAAACGAATTTTGAAATTTTGAAAATTTCATATCTCGAAAAATTCATATGGAACGGTATGTTTTTTATTTCATATTTAGATAGAGTTTGTTCCGTAGAATTTTTTAAGACCATCCGCAGCTCTGTACGACCAGCCGTTCGTTCACAATGACGGCTCAAAGATTGTGCCTCACTACAGGATCGTGAATCAAACTGTTGAAATACAGGTCCATTTTCATACTAAAAGCTCTTTGGAACATCATATGGCTTAAGTGATGTCGAGTTGGTTGTTCTGAGGTGCGTTTCGTGCTACGGAAATGAAGGTAATTTCGAATGTTTGTTGGTAGGTACTTCTTTTATAGAAAAATTATTACCGACGTAGTATTAAAAACCCCAGAATTATATCGTATTAATTAATCATTATCAATAATAACTATTATTAATAATAAATACAAATTATTAATACCTAACAATAAATTATAATAATTTTCACTAGGTACTTGATAAAATTGTTAATAATTAGTGATAATTGATAATAATAATTAATCTAACATTTAGGATCTAGACATTTAGACCTAGTGATCTAGACAGAAGGGTGATCTGTACAAAGAAGATAATGAACCGTTGTGTCAAGAATTTGCAGAGTTTTTCGTCATACAATAGTTGCTTAACTCACACTTCCTTCGTTAAATACATTTAAAAATAAATTGTGTCTTCCTTAAACATAACAGTTTTAAAATCTTTGTACAGATCACCCTTCTGTCTAGATCTTTAGGTCTAAATGTCTAGATCCTAAATGTTAGATTAATTATTATTATGAATTATCACTAATTATTAATAATTTTATCAAGGAGGTACCTAGTGAAAATTATTATAATTTATTGTTAGGTATTAATCATTTGTATTTATTATTATACGATATCCGGCTGGTGGAATCGCCTGGGTTGCTTTGTGCAGAACCTGAATGATAGAGATGATGAATTAATTACAAATAAAATGTACCGATATAATTGTGGCGTACAGCGGACGGACGGATTTTTTTTATTCGATTTTCTGAATCTACATAATATGTATGTATGTAACAAGATATTATCTTGAAACGTAAACCAACAAATTTTGACATGGGGCTAAAAACATTTTTTCTTTGGGCGATTCTAATGGTTCATTATCGAAGATAATAAACCAAAATGAAATGAAAAATAAGTTTATTCCTTTGAAAACATATTATAAAATCCGTCCGATCAGATTCCAAACTAACATATTAATTTTAAATAAATTATTAAGCTACAGATAATCATATGGAATTACCCCACTTCTTGGAACACAGTTCCGTGCTAAGTGGGGGAGTTGGCCTAAGTACCCCGCCAGGTATTGATAGATAGATAAGTAGGTACCTATTTATCGGTTGATACAGCTGCAGTTCGTTAATTTTTCCTTAATTCTCTATTATGTAGACTTACTTTAAATACATAGTTTACTTATTAATATAGCTTATCTCTTAATTTGTTGTTAACTTTTTATTGTTGTTGATTTATTCCTGTTTTTTAATTTATTACATTTTAATTGTGATTAATTCATAACATAGATGCTTGAAAACAGGTTTGTGCTTTCGGCATGTCCCTTAGTAATTAGAAAACTGAAGACATATTTCTTGTATTTATCTCGACTAAGGATTGAAGGTACGGTTAAGCTGTTGGGCAAGTGTCTCAGCAGAATTGGCAGGCTAAAATACAAATGACGTGAGGTACATTTTAAACTGCTGGGCGGGACTGGGTTTATACACTGAGTGGTCATACGAAACACATAATAATATTATATTATATATTATATTATTATATTATGGAGACGGCACCTTTGCATAGCTAAAACCATTCTTCAGATCGTCAGCTAAAATGTAGATTATAATTGAGGTGCAGTTTTGAAAAACGGTACTAGCGCCAAAATCGAGTTTGGCATCGATTTATAATATAAATCGATATGGTATAATTAAATAATATAATTTAACAATATAAAATATGGTATAATTTAATTTCTATGTATAAAGTAATAATAAAAAAGTAATAACCCAAGAATTATGTAGGACCGACCGGGATGTAGTCGGGAAAATTGATGAGGCTTTCACTGAGCTAGTTACTGACTCCCCCTCACACGGAGAGATGATCTGGACTTACTCGAGCGAACACTCCTTATTTTACCGCATTATTCAAACTATGTCGTAGGTACAGGGAAACAAAGTTTACTGGTTGCCGGATGGAATTGAAGCAACGTGTGACACTGAGACGGATTAGACTTCATTTCCTTTCAAATTATAAAACCCTCGTGATCTGGGTATTCGCACCATACGAAAGTGATCAGTTTCGTGTCATTTCAAACGGCAGGAATGAGAAACCTTGAATTTATTCATCATTCAATTTGCAAGTGAATTGTGTTCTTACCTTCTGGTTTCTATGATCCGTGTCATCCAGTTCATTTCTCACCATCAACGGTATTCTATTCGAAGGAGCATGAAAGTAGAATGACTTGTTCCCAACTCAGCTAATAACAGTGTTATCGACTACCATTAAACTGCCATGGATTACCGGCTTAATAACAGCTCAATTTAATAGGCGTGAACCGAACCAATAAAAGCTGCGATATAAAAACAACGAACTCCGGGAGTTCCATCATTGAAAATGCAGTTCGCGGGAGTTTTTGATAGCGAGATATTGACGTGTAATAGACGGGTTTTTACAGTCGGCGATTGTAAACGACTGAACGGTGTTCCAGTGATTCTAGGGCAAGTCGTGAATAGTTTGTTAGTTGTGGAATCGTGAATGAATAACTTAGTGGAACGAGGAATCGAACTTGATAGATTCATTGCTAAGTTGTTAAATTGGAATTGTTGAATGAGTTATTCTTCTTATCATCGTCAAACGAATGACTTGTTGCGCTGTCAGAATGAGGGATGACATAGTGTTGGCACTTACTCTAATCATCTTACCCGCCTCATGGTTGTATGCTTATTATACTGAGAGTTCGTGTGCATGTACCGCATCAGCACATTTTCCCTCCTCTTTTGATGGAAGTTGTAGCCTTATAATCACTCTTGGTGGCTGAATATAATAATTTTAATTGGGATTTTCAATGATTTAAAATCCGAATTTCCTGCCGCAACAAATTCGATTTCGTCGGTATCTTTTCTCGAACCACGTATCCATTCAGTGGTGGCCACACGGTGGGGAGGGGAGAATCGGCAATAATATAGTAATTGTCTGGACGTAGCCCAATGGCCACAAATGATAGTGACATGGACGTGTCATGTATTTTCAAACAAAAAATTGCTTTAAAAAAAAAAAAAAAAAAAAACCCAAGCATTGATTTGGCCATGTACAAGTAGGAGTTAGGTAGGAATTTAGTAATTTTCAGTGATTCACTAAACGCTCTATATGCAATATATGCTTTGTCAAATTAAATCCTTCAATCCATATGTCAATAGAACTCAATCAGAACTGCTTGAACAATGTTGGAATTTCCTTATTCCTAACATAGCCATACATACGAGCATTAAAATAAGTACTATTCTCTTCACCAACATTTTTTGCAAATACTTACTGTGAAATTCGCATATGTGCTTGCAATCTAAGAAAAGTCTAGACGATGGAATAAACAAGTTATGTGTATCTAAGCGGCATGGATGTATTGAATTAGTTCCATTAGCTATCCTTACCTTATGAATGAATCCGTCGTTACAAGCAAGTCCAATAATGCAAGCAGCCCAGTGCTTTTGATGAAAAAATTTTTTCTTTGGGCGATTCCAATGGTTCATTATCGAAGATAATAAACCAAAAAGAAAATTAAATCGTAGAAGGACGCCAATGAAGAAGTCCTCAAATCGAGAGCGGTAGCCTCCAATAATAGCCACCCATCTATATCACCATGTTTAATAATATAGTATAGTATAGTATTTATAGACTATAATATCCTTCATAAGCTAAATGTCATATTGTACCGACTCCAAATCTTTCCTACACTATTGATCTGACATTCTTCCAAAAGTATTCAGAATTCTAGATGGGTATATTTCCCATAGGGCCATGACCTCCACTGACGTTCCCATGTCTCGTCCTCATTTTCACTATCTGGATTGTTTGTTGTCGGTTTAGGAGGAGGTCAGTCCACCGCGGTTCGGCTCGTCAATCAGATTTATCTTGTGTCACTCAGTCATACTGCTCAATCATGAATCGTTGGATTTTGTTGAGTAGGATTGGCTTATGGATAGAAATGCAGTAACTGGAAACTAAGTATGCCAGAATAATTTTGGCGTCATGTGTGAGAACTAAACTTCCGCTTTTGAAGTCACTTCGGAAAACCCTTCCGCATCAGCGATGCGTGTAACTCATTTTACTGATCACCGATCTAAATATCTCAACTATATAATTGAGATTGGAACAATGATTAACTTTGACTCTCTATTGAATATCCCGTTGTGGACTGGTGAATCCGATGTAATGCATCAGTAAATCAACGGTCCCAAGCGAAACTTCAAGAATTCCATTTATTCCACCTGGAATGTCTCTTCCATGATAATTTACAGGTTACGGACTCAAGGCGATACTTCGTTTCTCTCCTCTGTTTCATAGCGTATTCCTCGTCAATGCTTCCCGCTCAATTCCATGTATAAAAGATAGAGTCGACCGGCGACACGAATAATCTTGTATTACCAGCTCAGATCGGTATACATTCAGACATACCCGCCGTGAAGTTATCGCGAGGGCTATATGGTTACAGATGCCTTAGAAAAAGTATAGACGTGACATTTATGATTCACGCTTTCCACAATAAAATGCCGCCTACCCGTTCGTTCTAATCACCTAATTTACGAGGTCTCAGACGGTTCCGAAACAAATCGAAGAAAATTCTATTATTGCATGTCATACTTACTCGGTTTTATGAGATTCTTGCACGTTTTGTGACCTTCGCGCCGGCGGTTGACCGTGACGATCTGATAGCGATCCGATGTTTAGACGACAAATCAGCATTGAAATTGAAGTAAACGTCATTTACCACATTTATGGCGTTGAATGGATATACCTAATTTATTCCTTAGTTGGGGTGTCTACAAGCACAGAAATGGAATGCAAACAGGAACCGCCACCCACAAATGACAAAAGGATCGGATTGTCAAGTGGACTAAGATGTGAATAATGAAGCTGAAATACCTAATCAAAATCCGTTTACATCAACTTCACAAACCGAAGAATCTCAGTCTTAGATGCTGAGATCGACTCAAACAAAATACCCTACGCAGACAGGAGTAGGTACCCTACGCAGACAGGAGTAACCTACGCAGATAGGAGGACCCTAAGCAAGAGTTGAGGATCAAGCTCAGAAGCATGTATTGGCTGATGGGAAGGAATTCCGACCTTTCACTTCACATCAAACTGGAAATGTACAAGCAGATTATTCGCCCTACTTGGACCTACGGAATACAGCCCTGGGGCTGTGCAAAAAGGTTAATATTAAAAAGATCCAAACCTCGCAGAACAAAATAGTTAGAAGTGTAGTAGGCGCCCCATGGTACAATCGAAATGATGATTTACACCTAGATCTGAGGTCTGTCAGTTACTGTAAATGAAACAATTGCCAAGTACGCGCGGAAGAACGAACACCGCCTCCACAAACATGAGAACCTGGAGATGATCAATGTTCTAAACAACGAAGGGGAATCCCGGCGCATCAAGCGTAACAAACCACGGGACTTGATTATGCTACGCGAATAGTTCTGTAGTGCAAGTGAAACCCAGTGTCTATTATAGTGTCTACTATAATAGTGATCCTGCTGCAAACAAGGGTTAGGTTCACTGAAGCTTATTTATAGTTTCATGTGGTGAAATATTGCTTGATGAAATGTATCAAAATATTCATTTGCGACAAATAAATCACAAAAAAGTCATTGGAATCATCAAGAAAAACTCGCGGGTGAGGAGACGGAGAAGACATTCAATATGTCGGAGATACTCGACATTCACACCAAGCAGCCTCCCAGAAGTTCCGGTTTGAGCATCTCAGGTTAACTAGGACTGAAGGTTCAAAACTCACATAACTGATTCTGGACCTCGATTTGGACTGGTACCCTAATCAGTGGACCCATTTGTTAGTAGCCGCAAAAGAACGGTTTATGCCATTCAACTTCAATCACGACAGCAGCTAATGTGTGAGTGTGATATCTAAATATTTATGAATTTTTCAGTTTTCAAACAAAATTGAATACCACTGGATAAATACCGGTACCCTTAGAAATACTCATTAGTAAAATAAAGATACCGAAGTGCGGTTCATCAACATATTTTTAAAGATGATTTTCCTTGGAATGTTGACATGTTGTCATTATTTTACTCGAAATAAGAATTCTGTGGGCCGTGCGTCGTGTTTGGAGGCCGTGGCTGTTGGAGGTAGAGCGGCACGCAAACTTGACAGTGACGGATTATTAGGGGCCCTTGAACTTGAACTTGACAAGCTGTACACCCAAATTACTCGTCAATTTCATCGCCAGTCTGTCAAATCGATGGATCGAAATAGTTAAGTGGGTAAAGCGCTCGGGTTACTTCGGTGAACGAACTGCTTAGTATACTCGTAGATCGATGTCATCTATTTCATTTTTTGGCTTGGCTTCTGGACACACGGAATGTGTTTTGAGCGAAGCGTTGGGTGCTGCAAATGACAAGATACATCCTGTAACAACCTTACATTGCTCGGTACCAAGACATGAGAAAAGACGGAGAACTACTCGTGACTAGGTTTAAGGATGATAAACGGGACATGGCTTGCCGCCGTCAAGCTGTCCTAGAGGTTCACCCTTTACGGGGAGCTCGATGTCGGCAACTGGAAGAGCAACTCTCATAATCAGTGGACCAATTGAAACTCTTCAGCAATCCTGAAATGATTTTCGTCCCCTTTGGAAGGAAATTGACAAATTTTCTGAGGACAACGATTGTTCTCTTGATCCTTCAAACCCCCCCCCCCCAGAAAAAAAAAGGAAACCAACTGTCCCCACCTATGAAAAATTGAATTTTTGACTCTACCTTGGGACATGGAGAGTTCGGCAGGATGTATCTTGTCATTTGCTGCATAGGTACAACGCTTCGCTCAAACCCACCGTAAAATGGACATTGTTATTGGATGCCTAAAGAAAAGGCTTAGCCACAAAGAGTTTGCTGAATCAACAAATAGTTGTTGGGTTTTGGGTATTGGGTTTTTGGGGTAGTAGTTGGTGGCGTTTAGAATATTGATTTCTCTATACATAGAGAAATCAATATTCTAAACGCCACAATAATTGTATTCAAATCAAATTCGATCCATCCCTGCTATAGGCAACAAATCAATTTATTAGCGTTGTGCGAAGTAGCAAAGCAAGCAGGAGTTGAATTACTAGTGTTCCCGAGTGAAAAATGTTTTATAAAAATTGTTTACTCGCTATGAATCCCCCAAAAAACATTTGACATAGGTACTCTGTATAGAAATTACCCGTTAGAAAGAAATACTCGATAGGAATTAAGTTTCAAAGGAAATCCAATCCTCCAAATGTTTTATCTCATTGATTCCATGATTGTATGCCATCAATGCAGTGACAGGCAACGAAATATGAATTCGGGATAATTCGAACAATTTCATGTAATGCGTTGAAAACTCGTTCTGCGAAAACAATGTACTATCTCTATAATTATTTCTCTTTTACCTGACATAATTCAGGGAAAATTATAATCACCTCGTAGGATTGGATGGACAGTGTGAGTACCTACTGTCGTAAATTCATATATATTTACGAGTAGTTAAGTGATTTCAATACATAATATTGAGTAGATGTGAACATCGATATCCAGTTCTCATTGATGTGTGAATGTGTTCAAGTTTGACATAGTAATCAGATAGTGGGTTTAGCTTTCGGGTAATCTCAGTTCTTTCAGATTGAAGGAGGTGTACCCCCAGACGACCACAACCTCCCTTTGAGCCGTCCCCGAGCCTCGCACAATTTAATTTCAGTTATTCTGTAACTGAGACAGATGCCGATATAACAAGAGTAGTTATGACAGTTGCCGATTTACTTCAGTAGTAATAGTGACCAATTCACTTCAGATGAGACCAATGCCGATATAGTATTAATACATACTGAAAATAGATCAATGCCAATATAGTACCTATTAATACATACTGTGTATAGATCAATGCCGATATAGTGTTAATACATACTAATATAGACCAATGCCGAACAGTATTTACACATACTGTTAATAGAGCAATGCCGATACAGTATTTACACATACTGTTGATAGACCAATGCCGATATATATATGCAGTAATCATGACAAATGCAGAGTGTACTGCAAAGACTAGTGCCGATATGTTGTCTTGCTTATAACCAAGGTCATTATTATACTGTTATTAAGACAAATGCCGATATGCAGTATTTGTACTGTATGTACAAATACTAAGACCAATGCCGAAAGATGCAGTAATCATGACTAAGGCGGGATTCACACTGCACGCGAAGCGATGCGATGCTATGCGAAGCGAAAGGAGGCGCGAATTTCGAAGCGGTGCAAAGCGATGATGTGTTCACATTGCTAGCGATTACAGTCGAGTGGTTGGTGTCCCTCAAAGATGTCGTTCGAATTTAATCCCGTTAATTCGTTTTTATTGGAGAATAGCGCATTGAAAATTAAAAGAAAACGTAAGTGGGTGCATGAAGTCAATCAGGCAAGAAGTTCGTTAGGAGAATATCACCATTTGTACCGTCACCTGCGAGAGGATGAAGAGCGGTTTTGGACCTACTTCAGAATGAGTACAAGTACTTTTGACTACATTCTATCCCGAATTTCCACTGCAATACAGAAGCAGGACACCAATTTCAGGAAGGCCATAGTGAAGGGATTGAACAATACAATAAATTAATTAATGAAATAGAACGAATGAATTAATAATGGAAAATAGAACAGTTGTATGAAAAAAAAAAGAACAAACAAATGAACAAGCAATTGGAACCAGATGTGGTGACTGTCACTGGAGGGGCCCCCGAACCAGGCGAGGGCGCGGGTCGCTGAAGCCTCTATTGGCTTCAACCCCACGTGACAACCCCACGCTGAAGCCTCTATTGGCTTCAACCCCAACAACTACTTCAACCCCACGTGACATTCGCCCGAAAGAAACGCTTCAAATCGCAACAATGCTTGCGATTGCATCCGCCAACTCGCACGAAAACGCTTCCACTCGCTCCTCTCAGCTCGTAGTGTGAACACCACACGCTCCGTTCCATTCGAAAAGCCTACTCGCTCGCCTTTTTGTCTTTATCGCTCGTAATCGCAAGTCATCGCATCGCTTCGCTTCGCCCCAAATCGCAGGCAGTGTGAAAGAAGCCTAATGCCGGTATACTGCATCTTATAAGACAAGTGCCGATATGTGTCCAGATTTGTCAGATTCAGTACAGTATGCAGTAATGATGAGAATGGGCGATATACTGTAGTATAATATACATATCTGAAGAACTGAGATTAACCCACGATTGTGGATGTTTGTGTCTAGATAATGATAAGTTGAGATTGATTTACCGAAGTTGTCTTGACCAGGTTTTTACACCAATTGTCCGCGCAAGGTCAGGTACCATTTATTTGTAGAGTGAACCCTTTTGGTTCAGTACTGAACAGTTACTTATCCCGGTCACTGTGATTTGTGTCAAAATTGTGACAATTGCAGTATTGCAACACCTACTCAGAACAAATCAAATGTAACATACCAAGTCTGACTGTTTGTCTAGACCGATCTTGGATTCATGCAGGAGGACTGTTTTGAAAGAGCACATTTAGACATTACCGTACAAAAATATGCAAAGAATTTCTTGCAAAAGACGTTCGTATCCGGAGCGGATTCAAGATTCAAGGGCAGCGGCTCCACAAGGCTTTGTCAAGAATCGTACAAGTCCGAAGTTGATCGAGAATTATGCAATAAAAACCAACTGTCGTAGAGTGGGCTCCATCCCTTTCTCTCCCTCTTCATCGCTCCCCTGACAAGTCGATGTCATCCTTCAATCACTGCTCGGTCAGGGAAACCTAATAGCCCGTGCACGAGCCACGCCTGACAGACAAAACAAGACTATTTATATTTTTAGTTAGGAGCGAACGTATTCCAAGCTACACAGAAAGAGCGGCGAAGGAGAGAAAAAAAAGAAGAAAAAAACGAAAAAAAGAACTTGAGCAAGTTTCACAATTCTTTCAAGAGGTAAAAGCTCGCCGATTATAGGTGTCGTTACAAGGCGAATGGGTTTGGAACTGTGTGGTTATCACCTCTTAAGTCTTTAAAAACCAAGTTCAGCGCCGATAAGGTTCTTTTGCCGGTTGATCGTCGTCATAGAATGGGTTTTCTCAACTTTGACTACATAATGAATATTATATTCAAATTAAGTTTCCAGATTTCAGAATAATTCCGCAGCTTAGAATTGGGGATATCATGATCGGCGGTAGAGTTGTCACCTCGAAACATTTTCTCGGATATCATGCAGCGTTTGGAACTTGAACCCAATCATATTGTGATCCGTTACAGACGGAGGAACTGCATTCTTATTCACACAGTATAGCGTTTCCAAGGCTGAGAATTCAGCTGAGGCATTACGCACATTTGCAATCCCAATGATCGTTGGAACACATGTGAGATGCCGGTTTCTTTTTGCATTTGTGATTGGCAACATTGGAAAGAGAGAGAAAAAAAGTGCCGTGAAGGAACGGCGGAGTCTTGAAAGCCGACATGATTGATAAATAAATCATTACATAAGTGATACATTTTCATGGGGAACGATGAGAGATGAAAGGTTATTAAAGAATGGAGCTGGCGCTGTCGGTCATATCAATTAGGGCTGGTTGGTGAGCGAATTCCAATGGTCCGTAGCAAGTTCAGTCAAAAGGGAGCGCGCCGTTTCTATATTTGGTAAACAACGTGTCAAATGGGCACCTTCCGGCACTGACATAAGCTTATAACTGTAAGTCATGGAGTTACTTCAACTTCGAAATGGTATGGATTTTGCTTATTTCTTGGGTCTTTTAAATCAATCAAATTAAAATCGTTAGGGAGGAACAGGCTATTTATAATACGGAAAAAACCCGTCGTATAACATTTCTCCGACATATTCTGAGAAACCCATCATCATCAGATTGACAAAATTAACCCAACAACTCAATCATTGCGTGTGCCCAGTTGTCACACAATACTACGAGTTCACACGTTTGCCGAGTTCTGCGAGTTTGTTGCTGATGATTGGTGACCTCTTGTTCAATGGAATTATTCATTTTCGTAATTATTCCGAGAGCGTTAGTCAGAACGTATATGGTCAACGCATACGGAAAATATTTGTAATAATTATACGTTCTGATATTCATATACGTTCTTATTATTATTATCAACAATAAATGTTATCAATTATTAATATGATTTAGTAATGAGGATTTAGTATCCAGGAACGCGGTAGCGTTCCGCCCCTCCAAGCAAACAAGTTGAGAAGAACGAACGGTACTTGGTGTATGTATTCCGGACGCCACGTATCCATATCTCAGCTCCTATTCGACCGATCAACTTGAAATTTGGTGTGGATCATCTTGGTATAGATTATGGAGAGCTCTGAAAGTTTCACGTTGCTAGGTCGAAAGGAAGCCTAGTTATATAACTTAGATACCCGGTTTTTCGCCCTTACCTTATTAACCTTGTTCAGCTTCGTTTGACTTTAGCCAGTGTTTTTTAAAAGATTCAAGTGGCTAGGTATAAAGGGAGTTGAGTTATATATACCTTCAAAAACCCGGTTCTTCACCCTTACCATGGTCTTGTTCGTCTTCAGTTAGGCAAGGCTACAGCCTCTCTTAATTTACTTAATTACTTTATTTACTTAATCTTCTTACTTAATTTATCAATTTTATTGGCGTATAACTTCATTATTTAATATGTAACTAATTTAAAAATATAATAATAAATAATTAATTTATAATTTTATTAATTTGCTTAATTTTGTCTTGCATAGGTATCTACAGGTCTTTTCAACATCAACAACAAAAATGCATATTACTACACATCTACGTATTAGATTTTAAAAAGTCTCCATGGCAGCAAGGGGAGATTTCAATCTCTTTGGTTGACAGGAAAGGGCAGGGGGGGGGGTAGTGGGTATCATAACTTTTTCCGGCTGCTGTAGAATGATATTTGCGAGGCTGCTGTGGGATGATTTTCACATGAAGTGTTTGGGGGAGAAGGGATTACTTATGTTAATAATAAAATCACCTCGATTCTAGTTGGGTCAAACTATACAATAATAGTAATAATTACTAAGAATTAGAATTATTTAATTAGAATTATTCTAATTGTACTTTGATGAACTTGATTTTTCACGTGAAAATTTACCGTATCTTATTTTTTAGGAAGGGGATAGTAAGAACAACCAAGGAGACACAACACATAATAATTATTTATTATTATTTACAAATTATTTACAACACGCAATATTGTTTAGCTCATTACTGCAATTATTTCAATTAGTTATGAGACGGATATTTCAATAGGTATACAAAATATAATTCTGGACAGGAGGGCAAAACGATACATTTTGCTATAGGATTTATATCAATAATTGATTTATAATCAATATAATTATTATATCAATAATTATTGTAAATTAGTACTGGTACAAACAAGAAAAAAAAGTTCATGCGTAATGTGTGACATAATGAAGTGTAGAAGTATTATTATATTAGCAGTAGGGAATACTGCAAGTGTAGCACTTAATATTATTATTCCTCACCCTGCAACCGCTGAATCGGATCGGACGCTTGTCTCGGCCCGTCAACTCGGATCAACTTTTAGCCGAGCGGTTCGCGGTCGGTGGCGCTTAGTCTGCTCGAGTGATTTGAAAGGTGAATTATATCAGTAGGCGACCGCACGCGCGACCTACAACTGAAAAAACCCAAGGGTTATACCTACCATACTGTTCGTATTATACAGAGTTTTTTTTTTTACACAGTGCGGTGACTACGAATATCCCGCATAAAATCCGTTAACCAGATGTCAACAATAATTCAAAACTGTCTTGAAAACCGCCTTGTACCGATCAAATAAATACACCTAGAGATTGAATTCTAGCGATCTCACTTTACCCCCACTATTATATAAAACTCTAAGTTTGTCTGTTTGTTTGTACTATACGGCCATACCGCTGATCCGATTATTGTAGGGATTTTTCCATTGTTATCAGCAAGTTGCAGGGATGTTTTCTGTTGATATTAGATTTCACATACCCGCTCAGGGCCAGATTTAAAAAATACAGGCCCTTGGGCACCACCTGTGGTGTGGGCCCTGGGCTCGTGGACCCCGAGAAAATTCGGAAAATTAGGTGCGAAATTGTGATTTTTGAGGGAATAAGCGCTAAATATTCTGGTCTGAAAATATTAATTCTTCGTCAGTTATAACATGTTTGTACCCATATTCAAGAAAGATGAATACAACGTGCAGAGGCTGACAAAGGCCTTTGAGGTGGCTGCTGCACTAATTACCTACTGAAAAAAAATCTACTTGAAGAACCTACTTGGAAAAAAAAGAAAACTTTAAGACATTAGACAACTTTAATATCGTTAATTTATAATTCAATGCATTTTGGTTTAGTAGCAATCTCAAGTCGAGCCAGAATACATTCGGTAAGAGAATTATTATGTAATTCCATTTAAGAGACCAGTGATTATTCTGTCGACAAAAAAGTCATCCTAATAGCTTTGTTCGCGAGTTTTGTTTTCTTTAGGTATTTCTTTTTCATTAATTCAAACCGCGCCAACGAACAAAAACAGATCCAAATGAATCGGTCGGATTCCCAAAATAATATGACATGTTTTTCGAAACCTTTACTTGACATTTAAACTCCGAAAGGGGTTCCAGTTCCGCCTTAACGGTTCTGCTCATCCGAAAAACTCCCCAAGAGTTTCACCGGTAGAAAATCGGAGCGGGGCTGAGGTGACATATGTGACATCTGCGGTATATATGACCGAATATCAAAAAAGAATGGGCTCTGGCCGAACTCGACCGATGATTATCTTGTGGGGGCCACTCTCGTAACTTGGAACGTGTTCCTCCCAGGGAGGCATCCCTCATATGTTCCCGGTGAATCTTCGGTCGAGGTGTCCTAAGAGGGAATACTATAAAGTTGCCGGAGGTTTTTCGATATCTGCTGTTACAGAAGCTGATCCAATTTTTGGAATCCACGTATTTAATTTTATGCCTTTGTCTAGCGACATTCGCTAGTTGTTTTAGATTTTCCGAGGAACGGATGAACTCATTGCTATGAGGAGAAATTACCAAATAAAGTCACACTTTGATAATTCTAATACCAAACCATGAGAAAACGACGTACATTTAAGTGTTCATTTGGCTGTATTGAACGGAATGACAACTGAAAGACTTACGCTATACATAAAAATAGGCGGACTGACAGGTCCGAATTGGTTTAGAACACTCAGGAATACGAGTACATAACGCGAGTGGAAATTTTGATTTTGGTAACCAACAAACATTTTCTGCTGCGCAAGTATAATGACGTCAAAAGAATTTGTATGTACACAATTCCCAGATCATGATTGTCAGCAAATTCCATTCATTCTATCTCGAATCTATCGAGCTCAGCAAGAATTTAATATTGCACTATCGTTATTTACAATCGTGTATAAAAACAAAATTTTATACTTCATTAGACAATCTTGGATGCTCCACGTCACTGCAATAGTCGATATATCGATGAGGGGTAGGCGTTTCTCTGTCCTGTTCAATAGTGAACGAGTGAAGGAGTGTGTTGATAAAATATTTTGTGTTCCTCGCATTGAGTTGTCACTTTGGGATGACTAGTCGTGTCAAATGTTTTGTCATAAAGGCCGGAAGTTATTTTTTTCCAGCCTGTATTTACATATCATTAGACCATTAGAAGGTTAACAACCTAGTTTTCCTTGGAACGATTCCTCGTACGGACCCTTTCGTATCTGGTGCAAATTTCATATTTCATATTTAACCTTCTTTAACCTAAACTCAAATTTTAATGCTTGAGTGATGACCTACACCGAACAACTACCTCGCATCGCCAGTGGTAAGATGTAACCACCAGCGCTGTTTCTTATAGTTTGGTCGTTTCTTATGGTACCGAGTATAGTTTCATTTAGAGAGTGGCAGTCGGAAAACTGCAGAAGCAGCCGAGGGGATGTTGACTATTCTTGAAAAATAATGAGATCAGCCAAAAATCTATTGAAACTCAAACTAATTGTTCACATTTCAGACTTTGAAGGACGATACTTTTACCGACATTTTATCAGCTCAAACTAATGCTACGTCCATTAGGCACAGATAGATTATTATTCTCTTCTTACTGTGATGTTTCCTATCATGATAGAGAGTATTTCTACCTACATCCAAAGGTGCTATGCTCAGATCCAGAGGTGTAGAGGAAATCAATTTCCTGTAGCTTACTCCCAATAAACTAACATGTTCGAGACATCAGATAGTGGCAGATAATGTCATTGTAGAATTTCGTTAGGTGGTAGCTCAATCCATCACTTCATCAATTATGAAGTTATCTAAGAAAACAACGATTCTTGATGTTACGTTATAGTAAATGCAGTTTAAACTCTATTCTTTGTTTGGAGCATATAACAACTGAACAAGTGAATTGAGTCGTTTCAAAACCATCATAGCCCAGTTGTTCAGTTGGCTTCAAGTTTTTACGATAGAATTGCATTCCCAGGAGAGACATTTTACTATCACCCATTAACACTCCAAGGCAATAGCAGTATACGGTCTGGAAGCTCGAAGAAACACGAATGATTATTAAATCGATTCAGTTTTATAGAGTTGATAGTGTTGACATAGCGACCGGCCTTATCTTTGTTGTTAATGGCCTTCCCATTTATTCCACTATCGAACAAGGTCTGGGGGTTCGTTTTGTTAAAGAATACAGAGCATTTCTACTTCTTCCAACTGCTTTCGTTGTATTTTTTTGGTTCTTTTAGATTTGTTTACGTGTTTCTTCCAATGATCGTATTATTTCTTTCCAACTTTCTCCACAACAATCAATGGAATCTGATGATCAATTGACTTTTAAACGTTTTGAATATTGTTAGAAGCGACATCAACATTTAAAAAAAAAGATTTATTGTGCCAAGTAACAACTTATTGCCAACATATTTCTGACATATATGTGAATTGGTTTTCGTACATCTTAGATACTTAACTAAGTCGCTGGTAGTTTTGAAAGTTAAGAGTGCAATTTCGTGCACTTAAATCGATCACTGACTTCAGTGAACGGACTTAATCGCGAGAACACTTTCACAGGTCGTGAGGCTCTGAGTAGGTCGTCAACTTCGAGCAGCTGGACAGCTTCTTCATCGACGTGTACTTGTAGCCGCTTGGGAAGGGCTATGGCATGAACCGTGATGACTTCATTGATAGTTGGTATGCGAAGTTCTTTGTGTAACCGGACATTTCTGGTGTACCGGTAGGCGTCCACACGATATCTCAGCACATTGTCATGGAAATGTTGGATAATACCGCGGTTACTTCGAGCAGTGCATATTAATATAAAGTAAGCCAGCTACAAGTGAAGTACTACTCGTGTAGGAAGAAATACTCGTATTAATCAACAGGGACTACGTTGTCGAAAGTTGTGTTTTAGGTTTAGTATATTATGTAAGGTTTTATCGAACTGCAATAAATTTTGTTACTGATTAAAAATACAACTTAATGATGATAGAAGCACGAAATTTTCTTTTCCCTCACAATGAATAGTACACTTTGAAGAAGTATCTGTCATAAAAACTGCATGTGTGGTTATGCCTACAATAGCGTCTGGAGCCCACCGAGAGAGAAATCGTCTACACGACTTTTGCCGCGGCAAGTTGCAAAGTTAACGTGGTGGGTAACAAGCCCGTCTCCGCCGCAGCTTCGAAAAGTGGTTGAATGTTCTTTATGAACCTTTTTAACCGCTCGTAAAACGTCGGGACAATAAAACCTCAGAAAAACCTCGTATTTCGGCCTCCCTTCCCGCCCGTTGCTCCTGTACCTCAGAACCAGAATGAAAAACCACGATCACATCACCCGCCCATAAATCCCGTGCATCATAAAAATCTGGGTTCCAACCTCATTTCCGGGACGAGCGGGCTTACGATCACGAAATTTCATTGTGATACTTTTTGTTGGGGTTTAGGTATTCTTTATTTCATAACAATGGGGACTGATTCGTGCATGAATATGCAATTATGCATTTTTTCTGATTGATCGTCACAGTGAATAATTGCTCCATAACAGTGGGGTGATTATTAATGTTATCATCAGACCGGTACTGGCCATAAAAACTATGATGCAACTTTCCAAAGTCAATAAACGAGCAATACGTAGAGATTCCGTGGGTATTAATTACCGTTTTTAATATGATTGACAAACTGATAATATTTCTTGTATTGGTATTTCTTGTTTCTTGTTTAAACATTTACAATATACTCACTCTATGAGGCGTAGGGTAGCAGGAGGAAGAGGATGACTGAGGTCGCGCACCAAAGTCACAGTTTCCCTTCAATGCAACAACACAAAATGGAGTCAAATTATCTTTTTGGTGAATCTTTGGTTATTCGTAGCATCCAAATGACCTTGGATTCACAAGAAATGTGGTGAAAATAAAAAAAAAAAGAATTTTTACAAAGTAGAGATAAAAATACATCAATAATATTTTGCTAATAAGTCACGCTGGTATTTGTAATAATCACACTCAAGGAACCACTCAGCATAGTGTCTAATAAGTGCAATACTACTAACAACTATAAGTATAATACTTGTTGCTTGTTTAACCAGGATTACGGTGGATATTTGAGTCTTATCAAGTCACAATAATTGAATGATTATTATTTAATCACGATTCGAGGAAAGTACAATTTCACCTCAGGGTTTTGCGGTAAACTGTCCTGTTTTTAGCACATCTGAGAAACACAACGTCAGCTTTCGTTCCCTCGGAGGGCCTGGACGTCAGAAATACGTTGAAAGACCTTGGCAAACAAAAGCCCCAGATTTCCATACGAATGTAATGATAAATTTATTCAGGACGGCCAGATAGTTTATTCAGGACGGTTTCAAGATTGTTCCTCGTTCCTCCGCTTCTCATACAGCGATATGCTCCCAGATAGAGAGTTACCTTGAGGCCCGATTTGATAATTTCCAGCCCAAATAGCTTTATGCTATGTCATGACGCGTTAATAACAGGCGTTGTTCGAACCTCGATGAATGGTACTAGTTGCTGCGGCTCGTCCGGAGGGGCCTTGTCCCAAGGCCGATGAGTGCCCTCCCAAACGCCGACAGTTTTGTCAGTATCATTATCGATTGTATCTGAATCATCACCACTTGCTCTCCATCGATCTTCCTTGGTCACTTGTATTCCGCGTAGGGTGTGTTCAAAACATTAAATTTTTTCGCATGATTCATTTTGGCCCAACAATTGCTGATTTGTTTTGTGGATACTAGCAGTGGAATTTGAAAAGGAAGTACCTAGGTCCTACGTGCAAATTTCCAATGTAACGTTCTCAAATTAATATGAATATCAATTCAATCTCAAATACGTCTAAAATATCTCAAATTGAGAGAAGATAAATGAAGTTATTTGTCGCAAATTATCGGGAGGAGTCGACCCTCTCCCATAAGAACTAATGTAATCGGGCTCCATCTTTGGGGATTCTTCGTCCCGCAATGTGTATTTTTTGCTCCTCGTTTCCCGACCTTCTTTTTCGTGGGCCTGTTCCTTTCTCTTCGCTCGCTTCTTTTCTACCCAAGTTGATTTAGTGGGCACTTCGACCAGTCGTGTAAAGTGTACATCGTACACGTTTCATAATAATAATGCAATACAGCGAACAAATATATTAGCCCATATTATCGCGCTGAACTCATTATATTTGAGACACGCAGTTGTTAGAATACAGTTACTTTGTCACATTCGTCCGAGAGTACCTACCTTTTGTTCCAGACAAAATGATCACATACATTGTATTCGGTTAACAATATAATACACAACTCTATGGAGCAAAGTGTATTTGGTGGCAGCCTCAGATTCGACAGTACAGTAGACATTTCAGCAACTGCTTGATTCAGTTGATTGACCGTCTGAAGACCTTCAAAGTGGGATTTTCCAACAGTAAAAGAATCTCCAGCCCATAAACTATTGGCAGTATCATTTATAATCCATCATCAGCCGCGCCCGCTCTCAACGTTGCCGTCATTGCATCCAATAAAAGTATAGATAAATCACCGTGATAGCCTACCTGTGAGAGGCAGCTCCTTGTCATTGGGATGCAGAAAAACATCATTCAGTCGGTGCACAAAAGCAATTTTGATGGCATGCAGTATCGAACACACGCCCCGTCAAGGACCCTTCCAACACCGCTTCCTACCGGGCAAGCCCTCAAACCGATCGGGATTCGTTGGGATTAGTTTCATAGAGTATGTTGTCATCCGCTAATATGAATTTATTTGCATCAGATTATGGATTGCCCGGCCGCGGAGACAACAATGCGAAACGACAAGCCATGCAACTGAAATTCCATGCATTCTTCCAGCAAGGCAGGAAGAGCCTCAACCGATCACGCCT
The DNA here is from genome assembly GCA_963920205.1 of Stenodema calcarata. NCBI lineage: Eukaryota > Metazoa > Arthropoda > Insecta > Hemiptera > Miridae > Stenodema > Stenodema calcarata. Next base: position 176,633 of record OY986051.1, read on the forward strand.
TTTTCCCCTAGTTCCTTTCCTTTTCTTATCCCTCTTTTTCTCGAGTCTTTTAAAAAGTCATTTTTCATTAGGAATGAAATGCGATCTCAATGGAAGGCGTTAGAAGGCATTAGAGAAACTCAAGATAGTACTAATGCTCGGGCGTTTTAACGGGTTTTTAAATATTCAGCTCTATATTTATAAGTCAAGCGTTATCAGGTGGCATTTTTCTCAATATCACCACCTCCAATACGGAATTCGTCTTCTGCCACCAAACCGTTACTTGTTAGAGTTAAAATTAAGAGACGAAGATCGAACGGTCCATCAAATAGAAATAGTGAACCAAGAATGTGTAAACGATCCTTCCTAAAGGTTATAGCCCCACACGTTCCCAATACTATTAGAACGCAGGAAAACAAACTTCCACCGAAACTGAAGTTATTGTGTTGTGCCACTGGAGGTATCGCCACTAATGTTCAACTAATTCATGAATTTTGGTCGATTATCCAACTAGAAGGAGAATATTATTATTGTTATATTCTATTTTGCTGTTGGTGATACTTAACTGGTTAATAAGTCGGTCAAAGCAGTGAATATTTTCGTGATCCAGAAGTGTATCAGTGACTTTGAAGGTCAAGGGAACAACTGATTAGAAAAGCCTTGCAAGTTTCGAGTCGCTTGGTCTAAAGAGAGCCGAGTTCTATAACTTCAAAAACCTATTACCGTGTTTTTCTTCTTATTCAGTTAGCCAAGGCCTCTCCACCTTCACCGATTGATTTGAAATTTTGTACAGAGCTTCGTTTCAACTTTAGCCATAGCCTTTTCAAAGATTCAACCCATTATCTTATCCCAAGAAAAAGTTTAGGGACAAACATGGAAATTTAGGCTAATTTTGGCCACTTTGACTGGGCTACAACCGATCAACTTGAAATTTGAAGAGGATCTTCTTGGTGTGGATAATATGAAGCCCTATAAGTTTTAAGTATAAAGGGAGCCGAGTTATATAACTTCAAAAACCCGGTTCTAATCTCTTACCACGTTCTCCAGCTAGGTAAGGATCTTTTTTATTCTTGCTTATTAAATAAGCAATTAAATTTTAATGCATTTTATTTATGACTGTTTTTGGAACTTTTACCTTTTTTGGTTGTTTGGATAGAATACGGCCAAACGCAAGTCCTGGATCCAAGAAAAATGTCCAAAAAGCAATTATATCTCCTCGGTATCAAACCTGAAATCTCCGAGCGCAAGGGTTGAAATTTAATATGTATTTTTTGCCTCCTGAAAAATTTGTCATTTGGAACATACGAACATTAGTGTATTCATTATCTATATACACCTAAATATTATAATTCTAGTAATGACACAAGTTTATCAATTTCTTCGTCGATATTTATTATTTGTTTCTTCTGTTTCAGGTGAGCACAGGTTTCATTGTGATATCTGCATTGGTAACGTATTGCATGAACATACCAATATCAGTTTATAAAAGGTTACTCAATAAATTTCATTCTTCGTGTTACTTAAGATCGCCTTCGCTTGAAACATTTTAACGATGAAGATATTGGATCAAAATTCATAGTTCATCGCATCAGTCGATTGCTCTGTCAATCAGGTATTTTATTTTTCTTGGTATCATCTCTAACACTCTAGTTATGTACTTATATCTTAAGTGCATTAGCGTAAGAATTCCCTTCAAGATATCCGCATATGCGAGTGAACTGTTTTTTGAGTGACTGGGTGTTCTACGAGTATATAGAAATTATTAGCATTAAATAATTAGACCTATTTTGGATTTGAATGAATGAATGAATAATTCATAGCAATGAGTATTCAGTTCTCGAGATAACTACTCATTTCATGACTGAATGAATTAAGATTTTCCTAAGTTGCAACACTCCAATTATATGCCGGTGACTTGGAAGTTTATCCTTCCATAACATAAAATCGTGATTCAACTTGCCTTAGTATATAAAATTGCAGAGCTTCTACAGTTCTCAACAGATACTGGATATCTGAAAATGACGATTCGAAAGATTTCACGGCTGCGATAAATACTCCTATAGAAGCTAACCAATGATTCGCATTAGCACCTCGATGTGAACCTGTCGGAGCAAAGCGTAATTTAAGGCCGGAGGGAACGGGGGATTGAGGTTGGAGATCAGTAGGTTGAATCATAATAGTGATTACCCCTCCAGGGCAAGTTGCTCAGACGATCGCGTCCTGGGATTATCTTTCTCTCCCATGTCCCTCAGTGAGCTCAGCGGAACTATTTTCATATCGTCATCTCAGCCAGATTTGAAGTGTTGATTTCACGTATCTGCATTGTGGGCTCCTGCACCGCTTTGTTACTGGCATTTCCACAACTTTTGAGATAGAGTTAGCAAATAACAATTAGTTACCCTTATACAGTTGCCGCAGTCATCCCTTTATACAGAATAAGGAATTTCTAATGAGAGAATGAAGTCGTATCCTCAGTATAGAACGCCACTTATGTACTTACGTCAGTCACAGACACTAATCAATTCAGTTGCTGGACTTCAAAAATGGCGACGACGATCTTTGGGTGGAGTCCGTTATGAATAACAAAACCTACCTCTAATGAGCCGATGAAACGTTTGAAGGTATAGGCAAGATCAGTCATGAATTGATCAATTAATTGATTTAGACAACCACATTGAGAGGTTCTGGTATACGATCATTAAAATGTCCAAACCAATTAACTGCAGACACGGAACCTTATTATCAATATATAAGTGGGTGGTCAATATATCAAGGGATGAATTATTATATTATAATATTATTACATTTCCACGAAAGTCGTACTTCAGAAGTTGGCCAAGAGGTGAGGGAATAAGAATATTTTTAGGGGCTACTTGACTCACTGAAACTTCTCGTATCTTCAACAATAAATTATTTATTTAAATCGGCCGATATTTACATTGAATTGGCAGATATGGTCATTTTGAAGTTGCTCGATGGATACCTACAATAATTGATCACGAGTTGGAAGGTAATAGGTATCGACCTTTCAAGAGAAGGTCGTTGTGCTACCTCACTCATGGCGTAGCCGATACAGAGGAGCCCAAATGGAATGATCTGGCGGACGACTGTATGTACTGAATCGATCACTACACCCTTTGGTATTACCTACTCGCATTCTGTTCAACTTCAATCCTTTCGTCAGTTTTTATTTTTTCCAAATCAACAACCTCCCCAGTTCTAGGAGCTCTTCCTAATCTCTTCCGGGATCCCGGGATCCTGGAAACCGGGGAACAGACCCGACGAGAGATGGGAGGCTCCCCCAGAGACGGAAGCAGGGGGCATAGAGTGATGGTTGGGAAGATGATTTCTCTCACGGCGGGGTCAACTATACTACTCGCACTCGCCGGGCTGATGGGGGAAGGTTTAGAAAGTTAGTGTTGGAGTGGTTTACTAAGAGGAGCCTTTGCTGTGGGAGTGCGAGACCCATCTTCACTGCCACAAGACTTGAGACTGCCACACCCATTACACAAGACCGCGCCGTTGCCGGATCTACGGGCCCGAGAAAAGAACTTCCTCGCTTACGCTTCTTCGTCACACCAGACTGAGCTCGCAGCCTTCGGAGTCTGCGAGGTGTTGATCGTACACCTATTCGAGTAAAAGACTTAAAAAACTCTGCAAATTCTTGACACAACGGTTCATTATCTTCTTTGTACAGATCACCCTTCTGTCTAGATGACTAGGTCTAAATGTCTAGATCCTAAATGTTAGATTAATTATTATTATCAATTATCACTAATTATTAACAATTTTATCAAGTACCTAGTGAAAATTATTATAATTTATTGTTAGGTATTAATAATTTGTATTTATTATCAATAATAATTATTATTAATTATGATTAATTAATACGACATAATTCTGGGGTTTTTAATACTACGTCGGTAATAATTTTTCTATAAAAGAAGTACCTACCAACAAACATTCGAAATTACCTTCATTTCCGTAGCACGAAACGCACCTCAGAACAACAAACTCTACATCACTTAAGCCATATGATGTTCCAAAGAGCTTGTTAGTATGAAAATGGACCTGTATTTCAACAGTTTGATTCACGATCGTGTTGTGAGGCACAATCTTTGAGCCGTCATTGTGAACGAACGGCTGGTCGTACAAAGCTGCGGATGGTCTTAAAAAATTCTACGGAACAAACTCTATCTAAATATGAAATAAAAAACATACCGTTCTATATGAATTTTTCGAGATATGAGATTTTCAAATTTTCAAAATTCGTTTTGAACCCCTTCCCCTTGACCTAGGGTTATGAAAAGTTTCGAGGACCATCGTGGGGTTGGTCGAAACCCATAAAAAAAATTTCGTAATTTTAACTCAACGCTAACTTGGCAAAGTGGCGCGGACGGCGGACGGCGGACGGCGTACGGCGTACGGAGGACGGACGGATTTTGGTTTATTATCTTCGATAATGAACCATTGGAATCGCCCAAAGAAAAAAAAATTTTGGTTTATTATCTTCGATAATTAACCATTGGAATCGCCCAAAGAAAAAAAAATTTTAACCCCCCCTCAAAATTTGTTGGTTTACGTTTCAAGATACGTAGATTCCGAAAATCGAATAAAAAAACTCTGCAAATTCTTGACACAACGGTTTATTATCTTCCTTGTGCAGATCACCCTTCTGTCTAGATCACTAGGTCTAAATGTCAAGATCCTCAATGTTAGATTAATTATTATTATCAATTATCACTAATTATTAACAATTTTATCAAGTACCTAGAGAAAATTATTATAATTTATTGTTAGGTATTAATAATTTGTATTTATTATTAATAATTATTATTATTAATTATGATTAATTAATACGATATAACTCTGGGGTTTTTCTATAAAAGAAGTACCTACCAACAAACATTCGAAATTACCTTCATTTCCGTAGCACGAAACGCACCTCAGAACAATAAACTCGACATCACTTAAGCCGTATGATGTTCCAAAGAGCTGTTAGTATGAAAATGGACCTGTATTTCAAAAGTTTGATTCAAGATCGTGTTGTGAGGCACAATCTTTGAGCCGTCATTGTGAACGAACGGCTGGTCGTACAAAGCTGCGGATGGTCTTAAAAAATTCTACGGAACAAACTCTATCTAAATATGAAATAAAAAACATACCGTTCAATATGAATTTTTCGAGATATGGAATTTTCAAAATTTCAAAATTCGTTTCGAACCCCTTCCCCTTGACCTAGGGTTATGAAAAGTTTCGAGGATCATTGTGGGGCTGGTCCAAACCCAGAAACCAAATTTCGTAATTTTAGCTCAACGTTAACTGGGCAAAGTGGCGCGGACGGCGGACGGCGTACGGCGTACGGCGGACGGCGTACGGCGGACGGACGGATTTTTTTTATTCGATTTTCTGAATCTACGTATCTTGAAACGTAAACCAACAAATTTTGAGGGGGGGTTAAAAAAATTTTTTCTTTGGGCGATTCCAATGGTTCATTATCGAAGATAATAAACCAAAAACTCTGCAAATTCTTGACACAACGGTTCATTATCTTCTTTGTACAGATCACCTTTCTGTCTAGATCCTAAATGTTAGATTAATTATTATTATCAATTATCACTAATTATTAACAATTCCATCAAGTACCTAGTGAAAATAATTATAATTTATTGTTAGGTATTAATAATTCGTATTTATTATTAATAATAATTATTATTAACTATGATTAATTAATACGATATAATTCTGGGGTTTTTAATACTACGTCGGTAATAATTTTTCTATAAAAGAAGTACCTACCAACAAACATTCGAAATTACCTTCATTTCCGTAGCACGAAACGCACCTCACAACAACAAACTCGACCTCACTTAAGCCATATGATGTTCCAAAGAGCTTGTTAGTATGAAAATGGACCTGTATTTCAACAGTTTGAGTCACGATCGTGTTGTGAGGCACAATCTTTGAGCCGTCATTGTGAACGAACGGCTGGTCGTACAAAGCTGCGGATGGTCTTAAAAAATTCTACGGAACAAACGCTATCTAAATATGAAATAAAAAACATACCGTTCTTTATGAATTTTTCGAGATATGAGATTTTCAAATTTTCAAAATTCGTTTTGAACCCCTTCCATTTGACCTAGGGTTATGAAAAGTTTCGAGGACCATTGTGGGGTTGGTCGAAACCCATAAAAAAAATTTCGTAATTTTAACTCAACGCTAACTGGGCAAAGTGGCGCGGACGGCGGACGGCGGACGGCGGACGGCGTACGGCGGACGGCGTACGGCGTACGGCGGACGGACGGATTTTTTTTTATTCGATTTTCGGAATCTACGTATCTTGAAACGTAAACCAACAAATTTTGAGGGGGGGTTAAAATTTTTTTTTCTTTGGGCGATTCCAATGGTTCATTATCGAAGATAATAAACCAAAACTCTGCAAATTCTTGACACAACGGTTTATTATCTTCCTTGTGCAGATCACCCTTCTGTCTATACCAGACTGTGTTGCAAATCGGCACCATACCATATTCTCACCGTACTCATACCATACCATACGGATTTCTTTCCAATCATACCATACTGTACTATACCAAATCATACATACAATAATATACCATACCATACTCATACCATGTCATACAAACCGAGTGAATATTGAAATGTCATCCATTTCTGGCCTATATTTAAAATTTCAAGTATCTAGCTCATCATCAAAATTTAATTTGTTTAAACAAATAGGTATTATTTAAACAATTTTACAGACAAGAAACCGAGTGAATATTGCATTGTGATCCAGTTCTGAACTATTTTTAAAATTTCAAGTCAATAGCTCATCATCAAAATTAAATTTGTATTATTACAAAAAGGTATTATTTAAACAATTTTACAGATGAGAAACCGAGTGAATATTGCAATGTGGTCTATCCCCACTCACGGTTAAAATTTCTAGACTGTAGTTTACCGGGAAGATGAAAAACGTAGTTTTATTCTGGGCGTCTGGAGGTTGGGTCACATAACGGCCGTTTTCGACGCGAAAGTTTAGTGTTTTTCCTAAACCTTTGCGCGCTCACTGTGAACGAACGGCTGGTCGCACAAAAATCCAATTGGTCTTAAAAGATTCGTAATTTTTCAGGTCATTCAAAAGTGAACTAAAAATTACACGGTTCAGTTGAATATTTTGAGATATGACATCGTCGAAATTTTAAATTTCGTTTTGAACCCCTTCCCCTTGACCTAGGGTTATGAAAAGTTTCGAGGATCATTGTGGGGCTGGTCCTAACCCAGAAACCAAATTTCGTAATTTTAGCTCAACGCTAACTGGGCAAAGTGCCACGGACGGCGGACGGCGGACGGGGGACGGCGGACGGGGGACGGCGTACGGCGGACGGACGGATTTTTTTTTATTCGATTTTCTGAATCTACGTATCTTGAAACGTAAACCAACAAATTTTGAGGGGGGGGTTAAAAAATTTTTTTCTTTGGGCGATTCCAATGGTTCATTATCGAAGATAATAAAC